>JANPWN010000184.1:69914-165167 GCA_027406425.1 Blastocystis sp. subtype 8
GTTGACTCGTCAGCTGAAGGCATATGCTGATGCTATTAAGAACTGGGATGATGCTGTGATTGCTTATGAGCCTATCTGGGCTATTGGTACTGGGAAGACTGCCACTCCTGCTCAAGCTGAGGAGGTGCACTCCATTCTGCGTAAGTGGCTCCGTGATAACGTGAGTGCTGCTGTTGCTGATAAGGTGCGTATCATCTATGGAGGCTCTGTGAATGCAAAGAATTGCAATGAGCTAGGCAAGCAGGCTGATATTGATGGATTCCTGGTGGGTGGTGCTTCTCTGAAGCCTGAGTTCGTGAACATCATTAATGCAAACTCGAGCGTGAAGAATGCTGGACCTGTGAATGTGGGTATCAATGGATTCGGTCGTATTGGTCGTCTGGTGTTCCGTGCCACTCAGCCTAATCCTCTGGTGAATGTGGTTGCCATCAACGATCCCTTCATCACTCCTGACTACATGGAGTACATGATTCGCTATGATTCGACTCACGGACCTTTCCAGGGAACTGTGAAGGCTGATAAGGATGCCATCATTGTGAATGGTCGTCGTATTGCTGTGTCGAATGAGATGGATCCTAAGAAGATCCAGTGGGGTGCGAATGGAGTGGAATATGTGGTTGAGTCCACTGGTGTGTTTACTCTTCGTGAGAAGGCTGCTCAGCATCTGGAGGGAGGAGCTAAGAAGGTTGTGATTTCAGCTCCCTCTAAGGACGCTCCTATGTTCGTGATGGGAGTCAACCACGATCAGTACACGAAGGATCTGCAGGTGGTTTCGAATGCTTCTTGCACGACGAACTGCTTGGCTCCTCTGGCTAAGATTGTGAATGACAAGTTCGGTCTGAAGGAAGGTCTGATGACTACAGTTCACTCTGTGACTTCCACTCAGAAGGTGCTGGATGGTCCTTCCAAGAAGGACTGGAGAGGAGGTCGTTCTTCTTGCTTCAACATCATTCCTTCTTCTACTGGAGCTGCTAAGGCTGTGGGCAAGGTGATTCCTCAGTTGAATGGCAAGCTGACTGGTATGTCCTTCCGTATTCCCACTGAGGATGTGTCTGTGGTGGATCTGACTTGTGTCCTCGAGAAGTCTGCCACTTATGAGGAGATCTGTGCTGCTGTGAAGGAGGCTTCAGAGACTTACATGAAGGGTATCATGGGATACAGTGAGGAGGATATTGTGTCTCGCGATCTGAAGACTTGTCCTCTCTCTTCTATCTTTGATAAGAAGGCTGGTATTGCTCTTAATGATCACTTCGTGAAGCTCGTTTCTTGGTATGATAACGAGTGGGGTTATTCCAACCGTATGGTTGATCTCATCCAGCACATGGCTAAGGTCGATCGTTCTTAAATATTATATCATTAGTTTCAATGTGTTTGTTAGAATATCACATAGTGACATGAGGTTTGGATCACATTCTTTTTTTGCAGTAGTAACAACGACCGCTTATCTACAATGAGAATAGTGATTGAAAATCAAGGAGATAATTGTTTGCGTTTTGCTTCTGATTATATCGTGAAACGAGTTAATGCTTCTGATCCAACAGAAGACAAGCCCTTTACAATGGTCTTACCAAGTCCGACTCTAGGAGTTCTTCCTTTGTGAGACTACGTGACTGAACTAATGTATAGGTTTGAAAATTTGGTAAATGCCTATCGAAACGGCTTAGTTTCGTTTCGTAATGTTGTCTTTTTCCAGCTAGAGGAATTTAGAGGAATTGACAAGAATGATCCTCGTAGTTATGCCTACAAACTCTATGAAGTTTTTTTCAAATATGTAGATGTGGTTCCTCAGAACGTCTATTTCTTAAATGGAGTTGCCAGAGATTATGTTGAAGAGTGCACTTTTTTCGAGAAAGCAATAACAGAAAAAGGAGGAGTTCAACTGTTTATTGCGAATGTGAATTCGGAAGCATCTATAGGTGGAAATGCTCCTGGGAGTTCTCTTACGAGTCGCACCCGCCAGAAGACAATTACTGTGAGCAACTTGCATGATCGCAGTTATTCTCGCAATGGAATTGGTGATTATGAAGAGTGTCTTGATTGTGAGAATGAGATAGAAAGTAATTATGTTCTGACTATGGGAATTGGAAACGTTATGGACAGTTATGAAGTCCTAGCCCTCTTCCTAGGTCGTCATTGTGCTCGAGCCTTACATCGAGTGGTGGAAGAACCTGTGACAAACATGTTCCCTGCATCTATTTTGCAGTATCATGAGCATGCCGTAATCGTTTGTGATCGTTTTTCAACTTCAACACTGAAGTACACAAGTGTGGAGTATTTTGTTGGTCTCCGTGATAATTATAATGCTGTCTATAATCTTGAGAGTGACATCAGCTTCAGAAGTAATTATGAAGAGTCTAACTTATTTTCTAGTTTCAACTCCCCTGATTGAACGTCATCCAGAAACACCAATTGAGGAAGTGAAGGAAGATCCTGTACATCGTCAAGCTTTCTTGGGAAGTACAAATAGAGTAGAATCTGCAGAAGAAGTGATCGAGTGTTAGTTCTTGAAAGATTGTTGTGACGATTTCTTTGTTTCCAGTGAATCATTCATCACAATGAACCAGGATGATTTGGTTAACAAAATCCCAATGCGCATTGTGGGATTCAATAAAGAGTCCACAGGAAAGACACGGTAGGAACCACTATAGTGCATTAACAAACTAGATCCGTTGTATTCTTGAGAGAGATTGGACCTGTTCCAAAATCGTTTGAAGGAATTATATCTAGGAAATATTGAATGCTAAGACATTTGGTGAAGCTTACGTTGCTCTCGTCAAAATGAAAATGAATCTTCTTGCACTTGGTATTTTTGAAGATGTGGAACTCACAATGGACACAGGTAACGCCAATTTGGTATGTTTTATGAATAGCTAACTTTTTATCTCCCAATGATTTGGATGTATTCGTCCACATCAATGCAAAGGAAGCAAGACCATTCCGAATTGGAATTCAAGGAAGTGTAACAACATCAGGAAATGATGCCGGAATTGTGCTAATTCTGTGTAGGAGATAATTGATAGGAGGGTTTTGTGGATTATCTCAATGTGATGGGTTTGGCCGATACCTTAAGTGCACGGATTCGGTATGATGTTATGCGTCGAAACACATACTACAATGTGAATTATCGAATGCCTAAAGTTTTCCGTGGTTATAGCTGGAATATTAACTATCTTAAGTACTGCTTCACTGTTCCATATATCCACTAGAGAATCGCGTAATTTGTTGAAAGAGAGCAGTGTGAATTGTTTTGATGAGGGACTCACAACTACCATTGATTCTCCCTCCAAGCATTTCTCCTTAGGGTATAGTTTAACATGGCGAGATATGGCTCCAGCAACTGACCTGGATGTTGAGAAGATCTTAAATAATCACTGTAGTCGAAGGTAGGCAATCATGATTGAGATGAAGTGAAGTATGTTGAACGAATGTCGCCCTTCTCTCAAGTCAACAGTATTTACGTCTATTGGATTCGACACACGAAATAATCCTGTTCTTGCCACATCTGGCTTTTTTGGACAATTAAAATTGGTAAGACTGCTAATTAAGATTCATTTTAGGGATACAGTGGTTTGTTGGGTGATGTTCATCATTTCAAAGTAGAAACCAATCTGAATGCAAATATTCCAATTTCTCCCGCGATTTTGGGAGAGCCGGGATTGGTACTACATTTGTCGACATATGCAGGAATGCTTCGTAATTTGAGTCGTAAAAATATCCGTTATTTTGATCGTTTCTTCTTAAGTTAGGATGTGGGTGGAAGCTGACAATTAGCTGGTGAGCATATTCGAGGTTATGAAATGGCTGATATTGGTCCTCGAAGCAAGCCCGAAGGTTTGATAGTGAATTGAATAATTATTTCTAGAAGGTGGACGAAAGGAGGGAGATGTTCTCGGAGGAGATCGATGTTTGGCTTTAGGTGCTGCAGTGAGTTTCCCGCTTGTATTCAGTGCGAATCAGGGATTGGGAATTCGTGGGCAACTATTCTGGAACTTGGGGAATATTTGGAATCGCAATACTCGTTGGTTATTTTTGGTTATTTGTGATATAGATTTGAAAAAGATATATAACAGTGCTTTAGAAAGTTATGGAATTGGTCTGATGATTCCTTTTGGAACAGTGGGACGATTAGAATTGAATTACTCACTGTCACAGAAACGTTTTAGTTTTCTGTTTTGTGCAATGTACCATGTTTCGTTCAAACAATGAATCAACTAAACCTTCATGAAATAATAGAAGAGTCCATCCAAAAATCTGGAAATCTACTTGACATTTGCAATATACTCTTACAGCCATGATACCACCAATCACTGCACAAATACGCACTAGAAGATATTGAAAAGAATGTCTAGACTCTTCGATGATATGCATAAACGGTGAAATGTGGAATTCCAAAAAAACACCCGGCTCATAGTCTGCTATTCCCTGGAGATCCACAATCACTGGATAATCCGTTTCATAAACAGATAACTAGGAACAAAAAGGTATTTGAAATCTACTTCATTTGAGCGAATGTGGACTTTACCAGAGTGATAAGTTGCAGGAAGCATTTGAATGTGATATGTATGTGATGACACTACCATGGGAGTTTCATGACAAATATCTACCGTAATTTGACAACACCAGTTTGTGATCAAGTGGATTTACAATCCCTGGTAGATGGTCTCCGAAAGAGAAACTATGACATAATTAGATGAAAAGGAAGATACTGTTCGATAAAGTGTGAAGAGTTCAGGAATTGAAGAATCTCCGGATCATACAAAGGACGATGACTGGAATCCATTTGACCTGTTCGCGTTGCAATGTGAATAATTCCAGCCACTTGATTCACATTCAAAGCCCCCCATAACATGCATCCTACATGACGATTGAATGTAGTGGAAGGCCTAGTCGAATAACACTCTGGAGCATATCGGAAAAGCATCCAAGTATCCCAACCCCGTGATTTATAAGCCTTCACAATGTCGTCGCAAGTTGAACAACACTGATTAGCTCGTTCTGCTCCATAACAAGAGCCACAAGCGGAATTAGATAAATGTTGCTACGAATGAGAAGTGGATGAGGAACGGACCCGATGAAAACCAATCGAAGTGCCATTTTCATTTAGATCCATCCGAATTAGTTGGCTAGAGGAACCAAAGGAATGAATTCCATCCTCATCTTGAACATCAAACACGAGTTCTATTTGTTACTTAGAAGAGGATAAACTACTTCCGCAAGTCACATTATACATTGTCATATTGAAGTTGATGAACATTTGTTCATCATGAGTGTCACGAACAGTAATATAATCATTACGCTGTACTCGAAGGAATGAAATCACTTCTGAAAGAAGTAGAACACTCATTATCACTAGTGTAACTAACGATACTACGAATCAATTTATTCCATCATCGATTACCACAGCCACCTTCATTTGTTTTGATTACATAATCTTCATGGACTTTGGGGAAGAGGTCAAGTCTTTTCACAACAGACTGCACACTCGGGAGCTTCGACCTTGTAGATGATTGAGAACTCCTTCGCTGACGCAATTCATCCATCTTCCAGACAAAAAATAGGGATTGTAAGTTATCCCCATCGCAATTCTGTTATATACTGTACTGTAACTACATTTCCTGTTTATATACAACGCCAAATCCTCATTCGTAACATGAAAGAGGGATCGTTAATTGGGTCAGGACCCTAATTCCAGAAACCCGTACAGTTAATCTGTATACATATCCAATAATAGATGGAATCGACATTATTACCTTTATGAGTGAGATAGACTACTTCTCAAAGCCTTTTTTTGAGAATGCATCAAATGGCCTTCTGAACTATCTCTTCCAGGACGACGGTGTCTCCTCTGACATCCCCATGTATGATCCCTATCAAACGAATGCTTTATCATTTGATGGGGACTTTTGCACGGATGCCTCAAGTGTTAGTACACAAAGAACAGGAGACCTGTTTCATGTTACTTGTATTCCTTTGCTACTGTTGAAATTGATTGTAGTTGCTCCAACTTATTCATATGGTATGAGCTATAAGAATGAGCCTGAATATCAACCGTCTTGGTTTTCACCTTTATTTTATGTGTAGTCTATCAACGAGTGACTATGAACTGCCTGATATTTTACCTCAGAATCCAATTACAACTAATCAACCGGATTCGTTTGATATGTCGTTGCCACTGTCAACAGATGAAACGAGTGGACCGACAACAAACTATCCTGAAGTAGTCCGGACTGACAGTGTTCCTGTCTCTCGTCCATTACCTTCCACCTCCTCCAGAGGAAGCCTGCGAACAAAGATGTCTGAAGGCCTTGATAAACGTAGTCGTAACGAATTTTGATTCTATGTGACCTAGAACATAACATTTCCGAAAAGAAGCGTATTGAACGAATGAATCTTTGTATCAATGAACTGTTTTCTCTTCTTGAAGTACCATTGCTCATTGAAACTAAGTCTTAGTCCTCTGGTGTTTCTATTCGAAAGAATAAGGTTACAGTCCTCACTGAGACTACCAAAAAGATTCGATATCTCGAATCAGCAGTAAAAGAACTGCGTCAGAAGGTTCGAGAAGTGGAGGTAATGATTTCCTCCGATTTGTTCCTTTAGGTGAAAACGCGTAGAGCATTGAGTGAAATTTGCTATAAGCCCATAAAGAGCACTGTGAATTATCATGTAATGTTTCTGCAGAATCCAATTCCTCAAGCGATTTTGGCAGCTGATGGCCAGTTTATTGATGCAAATTCTCAGTTCTGCTCTCTAACACGTAAAACGGTCCATCAGCTTCGCGAAATGACACTTTTTAAATTTGCACATCCGGATGATCTTCCTTGTGCATTCGGGTATGCTATGATAATAGTAGTCTTATTGAATAGTTCGTATTCTAGCATGCTGCGAGGTGACACCAATTCGCCTGGTGTCTGTATGCTCCGTCATTGCTGTCTTGGAGACTGCTATCAGCCGGTATTCTTCTCTTTGTCTTTAGTACGTGATGACCAAAATTCTCCATCTTTTTTCGTGTGCAATATTTTGCCTGTTTTAGCATGTACATGCACAGATAATAGTAATGAAGGGTATGGAATAGAAGTGACTAATAATCGTAGCCGACAGTGTTCTGGGTTATTGAAGGGACAGAATGATCGACTCTATCAGATTTGCAATCCATCAGAGATTTTCCCTTGGTGTGCACAGTTAGTTGATACGAATACTGGCATTCCGGTTTCGAGTACAACAACTCTTTAGGCTCACTTGGTGGGTGAGGTGCTTTTATGACTATATTATGATATTGTGACGTAGTTGTTTGTTAGAGACATTTTCATTTTGGGAAACGTTCCTAGTGATGAAAGGGGATCAACACTTTAGTTGTTCTCTCTGTCATAATTCTTTCTCAGATAGTGCGCATTTACGTTCCCATGAGGTAATGAAAGCCGATTGTTGTAATTTGTAGCTATCTCATTCTAAAGTCAAGCCTTATGTTTGTGATATCTGTTTAAAGCGATATTCTAAGCGATCATCTCTACGAGAGCATATTCTCGTTCATAGTCGTAGCAATAAAGTATTAAAGGTCTGAAAAATAGAACAAGATGATAGTTATATTTGTCCCCTTCAAAGTTGTGGGAAACATCTACAGTCGTATTCTGGTTTTGTTCATCACGAAATTCGGCATCAATACGAGAAGTAGGTTCTTTAGGAAGTAATGAATATGTTAGCATGATCGATCCAATAGAAGTACACAGAGAAGTGGGTTCATTGTTGCGACAGTGTATTAAAAAGTACTACAGTGAATCAGAATGTACACGAATAGCTTGGTTCGTATGCCAGTGAGTCATAATTCCTAGTACATATATTCGATCAGCGTGGAAGAAAAATGCTAGGTTGATTACTGAGTTACGTAAAGAAGTGAAGCGATTAGAAATGTCATTGTGGAGTGATGAAAGTGACGATGAAGCAATCGAAGTGATTCCAGAACAGTATCTTGCGTCCAACAAACCTTACAAATGCGGAGTTGTTAACTGCTCTGAGTCCTTTTCTTCATACCAAGATTTGATGAACCATGCTTCTTCTCATCCAACAGCCTCAATGTGTAGGGTATTAATCGATGTGAAACATTCTCAATAGTTGTTGTTCTCAACAGTCAATTGTACATACCTGAGCAAGGACGTTATCATTGTCCAATAGCAGCTTGTGAGGTACATTATAAGTAATAGAATCATCGAGTAGTATGGAGATGGGAAGAAGTCGATTTCATATGAGACCCTTCGAATTCACTTTCAGGTTAGAATAGAGTGATGACTTGAATTGTAGACATATCACTTGTTTCATACCAGTCGGATTGTCCATCAATCTTTGAGTATTTCTTCCAGTCAGCGCCCTTTTGATTCAATTTATACTACAAGTGTTCAGGATGACATTACTCTGTTTCCTGATAGTGTTTATAATAATGGAAATGTGATTCTTAATAGTTGTAATGAGAATCAGTCAATTATATGTCCATACGTTTATTTGTTCCAAATGTGAGTAAACAAAAGTACTGTAATGTCATGACTACATGAGCTATATTATACGCGTCAACATCAAACAATCCCCAATCAGTCCTCCTTAAAAGGACTATCAATACAAGCATCACTTCGATTCACTACAGGCATTACAATCCATAACAGTGTCAAGGCCAACTACTCCTAATACCACATTAATTCTTCTACAAAAGAGATCACAAGAATACGCTGGCAACCATCATAAGCAAACCGACTTATTATATCTCCCAAAACAATGGGACCCACTAAACGACAGATTGATTCCGCAATGTCATAGTATGAAAAATACCGACTAATGAGATTTGGAGGCGAGATCTAAGTCATAATCCATTCTAATGAGGTTACTTTCCCCAGAATATTCACAAATGTTGTTGCAAACATTTCCTCTCCAATTGTATTCAGAATCACACAAAATACTACATATTGGGAACTAGACATAAGAACTAATAAGAAAACGAACAAATTGGAAATGACCAACTGACATAGCTTTCCTCCCATTAATAAGAGGAGTGACAATAGAACGATGGAGGAGGAACATGTATTTCTTGTGAATACTGGTGTAATGAAAAACTCCGTGACAAACATAAAGAGGTTGGAAAATACATACACCAATCCGATCTGATGTGGAGAGACGTCAAACTGATCCTGAAGTAATACGATCTAAATATCACTTCAGAATACATCCAGTACTTTAACAGCGCCAAACCCTTTATTCAGTGAATCAACACATAACAAGTAGAAAATGTAAAGAATAAATGCAAAACTCAATACACTCTCCTCTGAAGTGGTTTCTTTCTTAGATCGATGAAAATGAAAAGGAATGGGACCCAGATTTGCATGAAATCGAATAATTGGCTTGAAAGTTTGAAGTGGTTTGTTGTTCCGTTCCTTTTCAACCATACTTAATGAATGGGAAGATGAGTTACTACAGTCTTTCGTTTCATGTATAAAAAGGGCGATAATTACAGATTCAACTGTAAATATCAATACCGAAAGAGAGATCGCCACATATTCATCATATCGCTTTGTAATCCACGATAATAGAGCAGAACCAACCTAGCACTCAGACTGAAGAATAAGTAGCATACAAATGATCCCATGTGACGAACAGCAGCAAGAACGGAATAACTATTTGGACTACAATCCTTGCTCATCATAACAAGTGCCTAAGGATGACTTCACAGAGGAAACATAAACTTTGCAGGATGTGGTTGTTTGTTTGATAAAGCCCACAAGCATACGGCTACAAACAAGAGCAGCCAAATTCCCACGAATCAAGAGTAGGGAGTAACTCAATCCCGAGCCTATCGAGCTGATTAGCAAAATGGATTTGCGAGATAATACAGAGTCCAAAAGATAACTGATAACAGACCCTCCAATGATCTGACACAATCCGTAAAGAGAAGTAATAACTCCAAATCCAACAGCTCCTACACCTAATTCCTTGGTGAAGAAGGGAATAAGAGTGATAATCAAAGCTACTCCCATCGCATCCATGAACGAAACCACTTCAATACAGCAATTCTTCATCTAATAGATTCAGCGACTTCTTGTTCACAACGTTTTGCCTTGAAATGAATGAAATCGAAAAAAGAAACGAAAATAGGTCCAATTTCTGGAATTGATTGATGATCATTTCTCTTGATCCAGGAGATATTCCGTGTTTAAATAAGTGAATCCTGGTTCTGATTGGTATTATATTTTCACTGATAATCGGTTGTTGCTAATATGAAGAGAGACAGAGGAGAGGAGTGGTCCGCAGCATTTGTAGGCAGAAAATGGAGTAGCGTAAGGTATAGACATCAAAGAAAGTAGACTGTGACGCCACTGGAAACATAACCAAGACAATTGAGTTGGTGAATGATTCGTTGGCCTCTCTAAGTGAAGAAGAACCTAAGCAGACACGTGCCAAGAGTCCTCTGGTTCGTTATAATGTCGACATGGTTCCTAATTATGATGGATCGATAGGGAAGATGACTACAGTTCCATGTTCGAAAGCTATAATACCTCCCCTCGTTCCTGATGACTCTTCCAGTTCAGTCTGTTTACCCCATGCTAAACCAAGAATTCATCTATTGCCACGGTTGGATGTTGTTTATAAGCCTTTGTTGTGATATTTAGATTGACTACGAGTTAATCGAAACCTATATTCATAATTCAATTGAAAGTCAATGGAAGCACTATCAGCCGCTAAATATGTCACGCATGAAAGCACAGGAGGGGAATAGTTGTGTTTCTAAATCATGCATTAAGCTAGCAGTAGGTTAATTGTGGTTTTGAATCATATAGTATCGGAGGAAACTATATGACTGGATTGCAGACATTTCACAAGAGTTCCATCTTACAACCGAAACAACGCTCCTTTCTGTCATTTTAAATCCTTCTATTTATAAATAGTTCACTATTGCTGATAAGTTTCTTGAGAAAAGGGAAATCTCTACTAGGCAATTGCAATGTTTGGGAGCAGCAGTTTTGATGACAGCCTCGAAAATTACGTATGATTCGTGTCCTTCCAGTTTCAGTAGATATTATTCAAATTGTTAAAGATAGTATTATCCGATCTATCCCTTCGAACCTTTTCGGCAAAGGAGGTTGGATCAATGGAAGGTGAGGTTTTGGACTGTTTGAATTTTAATGTACTTTTTGTCACTTCGTTTGATTTCATTTTGTGTGACTTAGTTTCCCTCCAAGCAGATTCAAAGCTCACATTTTTGTCTTTGGTACTTTTTTCTCCAGGTAGTAATGAAATAGTATCTTCTTGAGTGTTCAGTGGTAGAAGGATCATTTCTGACACTCCCACCATCACGATTAGCAGCATTGTGTGTGTTGGCGGCACTTCGTCTTCTTTTGGATGAGGAACAGTGGCGAGTGAGTTTCTAGTTATATCTTCACATATAGAATTCACAAGCGTGGAATACGTTGAACATCGATCATGACACATTTGTGGAGGAATTGAATCTTATTCCACTGTTACCTGTTCGTTTAGTGGAGAACAAACTGAATGTAAATAAATGATTATTGATGCATTTGTAGGCGGTCTTCAACAAGTATAAAGATGAGGCTCATGAATGTGTATGTCAGATTATTGTATGAAATGTTTGTTAATCAATTTATATATGAAGAGTAGTCAACCTGTTGTCTATGGAGTTCCTTAAATCATTCCATATTACATCACTAACAACAAACAAATCACAACTCAAATCGAGGAATCGGATCACCTAATAACTCTTGATTTAATCGTGGGAATACTTTGGGATCTCGTTTCAGAACCTCTTCAGCAGTCCTATTTATGACAGCTTCTTATAAATACCTACCCAATCTCCTTATCCACAATAGGCAAATGAACAGACTGTAAGCGCCAGTTCTTTGGATGGAGATATGTACGAACTCTCTCCACTCCCTTCTTCAATTCATCTTCTTCATTCAGTACATCAATACACTGTTCCAATAGCGACCACAAGGCATAGATCTCGGCTTCCGACTCATTACGTGGTGCCTCTCCATTCGCTTGCTGCTCCAATGTCAGGAGAAGACCTTCAAAGATTTGAGTATTTACAAATTGAGTTGCAAAGGATCGGGACGAATTAGGCAGTGATTCAATGAATTCTTTGCGTTTGAGAACGCGTTTTGTTCCCTCCAAATCTGACTCTCATTTCATATTCATTCGCCTACTCCAATAATTCTTCAAATTCCGGAAGAAACACACAAAGAACATAAAGAATGCAATTCGAACATCCTCATAATATAGCCGGCACTACAACTAATTCTCACCATCCAATGATACTTCTTCATTCACATCCTTCACTATGGTATTTAAACTGACGGGATTTGGTAACGAAACGCCATCTGGGACATTACGAATACCAATCTGAAGAACTAATGTTAATGGACGAGGAGCCGATGCCAGAATAATCGCGGTTCTCTTCAGTGATAAACCAACAACAGGAACATCGTTAATCTGAAGAATCGCAGGATTCTGACTCAATAACATACAATCAGGAATATGTTGGCCCAAAATCCCGTGACTAAAATCGGCGTCTTTACCGTCAATGTAAACAATTCGTTCAAAAATCGGCGGAACTCCTGGTTGACTGTATTCTAGCTGCCGAGCTTCTTGACGTAATGTAACGCCCAACGGACCTGGACCTAGAGTAATTGAAAAGGTACAATATGTGGCAAGTTTGGAATCAGGTCGATCTGTGTCAAGAATCGTGTCTATGTGAAACTGAATAAAAACCTATACAGACAAGGGGAGGAATAAGATCGAAACACTCAACACAAGGTAATTCGAATTCCTTTTCTGTTGAATTATTTGGATATGTCAGCTATGATATTAAAGTTTCATTCTTTCACTACCCGATCGAAATCGAGATGTACCAAAAGAACTTCTAATTCATTTTCTGTTTGATGAAGTGAAAACGTAGTAGAATATATACCCACTAAAAACGGAGTTGGTGCCTAGAATAAAAAAGAACGAGAAATCGGACATCAACGTAATCAATTAATTGAGCAGGAAGTAATGGAATATATGTAAGAGTGTAGTGAATTGGAAGCATTAAGGACAACAATGCTGTACTGCATAATGTGAGTTGGTATTTCTTGGTAATCATAAAACCATTATACGTACATTTCGACTATGCATTAATACTTTTCCGTCACTAAGAAGAGTGGAAATAATTTGAGTGATGTGAGGAAGTGAGAGACAATTCAACAGACTCCGCATGCAAATGGAATCACAAAACGGAAGACAATCAGGAGGCGGACAGATCAGTTTGATTTCGTTATCGAACAGAGGAATCTAGTGAGAAAAGAGATGTAGAGGCCATACTTGAATGGAATACCCTGGCTTATAGTAGGGAAGAGCTTCTATGTAATAGCGAATATCCCGTTCGATTGGAGATAAAATAGAAGCTGCTGCACGTTGAGTTAGATTGATAGTACTGCGACGATGAAAGGATGACATACGACGGAGTCTGTGAAGTGAATAAAAGATAGCTTGGGTACTTTGGCATTTTAGTTTCGCTTTCAGAGATCATTTCGGAAATATCATCATCTTGGGTTTCACTTGTTACAGCTTTCCGATAGAGAGCTCTAAGATGAACTTATTACATTAAACTAACTTCAAAAAGGCAGTATGGCAGGAGAAGAATGGCTTTAGAGATAAGATACACAGTGCTTTGGGAATATACAGCTCCTGATTGTACTTGTTGTAACACTCTTTCCCATCAATTTCTACAATGAACATTCATTCACATACATACTCAGTAATTCATAAAATACAAGACTCGTTCCAAAGCTTTGACTTCCATCACTATAGTAAACATAAAAGAATGAGAATACGATTGAGTAAAACAGAAAGTAAAAACATAAGGTTTTCTTCGTTCTGATTCACGATGCTCAATACGTGCACCTTCTGGCAAACAAAACTACACATAAACGAAGCATTACACTACTGACAAACTCAGCATTCTCTGTAAATGGTACATCTTCATAGTCTTCAGATGGAAATCGATCCAATACTTGAGGATCTGGATTCTCTCTTTCCGGATTACTCTCTTGAGTTACTCTTCATTCCATTTTCTACTATCTACCGAAACTGTTGCTACAAAGAAATAATCTGCAATTCTAACGTGGAAAGACATCTTTCTATGCTGATTCAGAATAAACCGTGGGAATGAATGTTCAGTAGTAAACACTATATAATAATCTATACCACTTTACATTGAGTTTTGTTTACGGGGTTTTTCTCGCTCATTTCTGAGCTAGTTATCCTTTTTATCCAGGTAAGATGTGAGATTTATAGCTGTATTTATAATAGTACAATCAAAATAGAATCTTTGATTGTGACCTCTCAATACTATACAAAATCAACTCAATACTAATAGACAACAAACAAAATATTACGAGTGATTCATATCCTCCATCATATGATCATGCCGTTTCTGTTCCTCTTGTAATTGTGTTCTCAATTCATTTCTATCCATAGTAGTACCGTTTCTCAATCTACTCTTCGTTTTTAAGTGATGCAAGTTGTTCTTTTAATTCAGCTCGAGCATCTGATATCTTCTCATCCACTAGCACAGGACCCATTAGATGGGTCAACCGTTCTCCTTCCCCAATGAGCTCTAGTTCCTAAGAATGCTCAGAACTTCACTATTCATCATTTACTTTTAAAATCCGGTTTATTTCCTCTTGTTTCGTTGAATTATCGTTTATTTGCGTAAAGAAGTGATTGATGACTACATAACAGTTCACTCACAACCAAACCAGCTTCACTTTGCTCAATTTCCTTCACTAAATTTCCCGACATCTCTCCTGTCTTCAAGAAACAAATAAATGCAGCTACAATTACCAGAACTCAAAATTGATGGTCGCAGAACTTTGCTGGGCAGGCTGCTGCTGAGTAGGTTGTTGTTGAGCAGGCATTCCGTATCCCTGAGGCATTCCATAACCCATCGGCATTCCATAACCCATCGGCTGCTGCTGTTGCTGGGGCTGCTGCTGTGGTTGTTGTTGCTGTGGAGCAGGTTTACCCTGAGCAGGTTGTTGTTGTTGGGGAGGCATTCCATATCCTTGAGGCATACCATATCCCTGAGGCATACCATAACCCTGAGGCATACCATATCCTTGAGGCATTCCATAACCTTGAGGCATACCATAACCCATTGGCATTCCGTAACCCATCTGCTGTTGCTGGCCAGACATAGCAGGTGATTGAGCTGCCATACCAGGCTGGCCAGACATAGCGGGTGACTGAGCTGCCATACCAGGTTGACCAGACATAGCAGGAGATTGAGCTGCCATACCAGGCTGACCAGACATAGCGGGTGACTGAGCTGGCATTGCTGGTGATTGAGCAGGAGCTTGCTGAGGAGCCATGGCAGGTTGAGCATAGAGATTCATAATACTACTCATATCCATCATTGGATTAGCCTGCTGTTGAGGTTGGGCTGGAGGTGCTGAAATGGCATTCATCATATCTGTCATCGGAGATACAGGCTCCGCTGTCTCTTCAGCATCAAAGTCCTCATCTTCATCCTGCTTAGCAGGCTTCTTGGCAGGCTTCTTGGCAGGAGCCTTAGCAGGAGCTTTCTTAGCAGGAGCTTTCTTGGCACCCTTCTTAGGACGCTCCTCCTCTTCCTCTTCATCATCAGTCACCATCTGCTTCTTAGCAGGTTTCTTAGCAGGTTTCTTAGCACTCTTCTTAGGACGCTCCTCCTCCTCTTCCTCCTCGTCTTCTTCCTCATCACTCAAATAACGCTTCTTGCTAGGTGCCTTCTTAGCAGGAGCCTTCTTAGCAGGCTTCTTAGCCTTCTTCTTAGGCTCAAAATCATCAGAGTCCACTTCCACCTCCTCTTCTTCCTCTTCCTCCTCCTCATACTCCTCACCATCATCAGCTACCCATCGTCTTTGTTCGTATTTAGCACGAATGAATCTCTCAAGCTCAGCCATTGAACTATGCTCATCAGGACGAGGATAGTTCTTTGGAAGTCTTGCTTCCCAATAAGCATTGCACTTCTTGTTACCCCATTTCTGCATATTCTTAATGTGCTCATCCTTCCAACTATCAAGAGAGACTGAACGAACGAAAGAAATATGAACTCCCAGATTCCTGTGAACTCCGGAACAGCGAATGCAAATAAAACAGCCAAGAGTTGCTGAAGCCCATCTAGGTCCTATAAGGATAAAGGGATCCTTTCGAAACTACATACCCTTTGCTCCACAATCAGCACAAACCTTGTTGCAATCCTTCTTCAACAGATCCTCCAGAATCTTCTTATGAGCGGCCTTGATCTTACTCATCTTCTATTGTCTGATAATGGGAGATGAATCATCTCAAGATTTCGGGACTTCTTTGGGTATTGTGGGGGTTTCATTCTCGTTCCGTTTAGTTGATAGGAGCCTTGATAAATAATAGACCCCTAATCAATTATAAACAAAGAGGATAATTGGAGCAATTATTACTATATTGTCATAGTATTTATTCTAGGTGTGAGAATGGGTTTAACGAATGAACATTTATGAAGGAACTCATCTATTCACTGTTCGCACACTTGTTCATACAAAGAGGGATCCCACAAATTTGACAAGGTGAATAGAGACTGGACAAATCCTCATTTCAGTGAACTAAGTTCTCAAATGGACTATACACCCGTATCTAAGTATAGGCATGTCTACTGTCCCGGTCTTCAGCGTAAATAGATTCCTTTGTCTGTAATGTTAATAGCTGAGGAGATATATCAAGGATTTCGAGTTGCAACAACAACAGGTGATCAATGCTATATCAAAGGTAATTCAAAATACTTTGCTTTCCCTGCTGGAGGCGGTGGTGGCCCAATCTTGATTCGCGCACACAATACCCCTGGAAGAATGCCTGCTACTCTTCCTCTGCTTACAGGGCACAAGTATCCATAGTTCTTTTCTGATCAGTGTGTAGGGGTGACTTGTGCGATTTTGATTTCAACCCATTCAATGACGAGCAGATTATTAGTTCATCTGCTGACCTTTCTGTGATGGTTTGGATTGTTTTCTTGCCTAATCGGTAGCTTTGGCAGTTCCCGGAAGGAGGACCAACAGAGAACATTACAGAACCTATTTTGACCCTGAATGGACATCACAGAAAAGTTACATTTGTTGAATTCAATCCTGTAGCAGAACTCATCGCTGCTTCAGCCTCTGCGTTTGCTTTTATTCGTCTTTTCATTTCTAGTGACGGAACATGTAAAGTGTGGGATTGTAAACTCGGAGATGAAGTCGGCACATTCGATTGCAAGGCGCTTCCTCAAGATTTGCATTGGAACTACAGTGGAAATTTGTTTTGTGTTTCAACGAAGGATAAGATGAATCGAATTTTTGATCCTCGTGAGAATCGTGTTGCAGGCGAATGGTCTGCTCATGATGGAACTAAGTGTGCGAAGATGGTGTGGTTGGGTGATTCACCACGTGTGATCACCACGGGTTTTAATCGTGGTTCTCAGCGTGAATATAAGATGTGGGATTTGCGTTCTCTGCGCAAACCAATTTGCGGTGAAGCATTAGACCAAGTTTGCGAGAGTGATGTATTTTATTCTTAGGCTTCTGGAACCTTGTTTCCATTTTATGATCCTGATGTTAGCATTTTGTATTTGGCAGGCAAGGGAGATGGAAATATTCGGTATTATGAAGTCAAGGATTCATCATTGTATGGATTGAGTCAGTATTCTTCCACTGTTTCTGCACGTGTAGGTATTATTTTTTTGCATGTGCTTGGGTGTTTACATGTGTGATTTTGACTTTTTTGATGGCTGTGTTTCGTGAACTAATGTGATAGGGATTGTGTTTATTGCCTAAGAAGGCATGTGATGTGAATCGATGTGAGATTGCACGTATTATGAAGCTTACAAGTAAAGGTGATGTTGAACCTCTTCCATTTTACGTATTTTCCCCTTATTTTGTGACATGAAGATTCCCCGCAAATTTGAAGGATATCAACCTGATGTTTATCCTCCTACTTTTGCTGGTATTCCTTCTATGAGTAATGAGGACTGGCGTTGTGGTCAGAATAGTAATCCTATGTTAATGAGTTTGGAGCCTGGGAATCCTGTGCTGTCAAAGACTGAATTCAAGACTTGGGAGATTGATTCAGCTCCCAAGACTACTATGGGGGTATCACCTTCTCCTTATAGTCCTAGGCCTTCTTCTCCAGAACCAACTGCTCATACTCCATCATCTCCTCGTGCGGGTTATACTCCAAAACAGGGAAAGATGACTGTGGAGGATGTGGAAGAGGAGATGGAGATGTTGATGAAGCGGATGGAGTTCTTGAATGAGACACTACAACAGCTTAAGAAGGAGAATGCGAAGAATTTGTGACAGTGTTTGTTGAAAAGGCAAATTCACGTTCATCTCCGTCTTTTAATTGTATCGTCTTTTGTAATCCATCATGCCTAATACTGCAGAAGCATATCGTCAAGCAGCTCTGCTTGAATACCAAACTCAGCTGAAAGCAAAACTGGCTTCACAGCATGTTGCAAAAGAAAATGAAGTACCAATGTGAGAATTATTAGAGGGAATTAATGATGTATTAGATATGGAAACGCTACTACGTTCAACCTCGGTGAATTGTTGTATTCGAACATTATGGAGTCTAGGTATTTCTTCAAGATCTTGTAATTAGTGAGCAGAAGTGATCATGTTCTAGAGATATTGTTGAGTTCGAGGATGTGATGGAAGAGGTCAAGAATGTCGTTCGTGACTTGGGTATGAATTTGGTCCCTTGTTTTAGGGAGTAGAACCTTTAGTTGTTGGATCATCGCGTCATCCATCCTCTGCATTCTGTATACTTTATCTACTCGCATGCAAGCGACTTACATATCAAGAGGTTACTTATATGCTTCACTGCAATGTAAGTTGAAGCAAAACCAGATTTGATTTCTAGGAATCTCCATTTATTCGTGGACTTGGTTTTCTGTATCTTCGTTTTGCTTTGAATCCCCGAGAACTATGGAAGTACTTTGCACCCTATTTTGATGATGAGATGACTGTTGTTCCCTTTTCGGACAAGATACCAATGTAACAAAGAAGTGAAGAATTCATGCTTAGGGCGATTGGAAAATTTGCTCTATCCCTAATTGAAAATAAGCGATATCAATCTGTTATTCTTCCTATGATTCCTGTAGCCGTGAAGCGTGAGTGGGATGTCAACATTCTCAAACTCGAAGCTTTAGAGAATCGAACTACAAAAGCGGGACAAATTCATGCGGGTGATAGTGTAATGGGTTTTTATGGGGTTGATTTAATGTGGTATCCAGCAAAGGTGATGAAAGTGATTAATCCCAATTCTTATTGGATCATTTATGACACATATAACAACAAAGAGATAAGATCAAGAGGACATATACTGGTGAATGGAGAGGACCCAATGATGACAAGGTTGATAAGACAATGTGTATTAATGAATAGACCTTCGCAGTCCGGTTCCTCCAGATCGAGCTCACCTTCTTCTTCACGGTCTCGATCGCATTCACATTCGCGATCACGCTCTCGCTCGTCTTCGCATTCTTCTTCACATTCACGCTCATCACATCATCATTCACATCATCATTCTTGTCATTCACCTCGTTCTGCTGACATGTTTTATTCACTTCATTTACTCATTTCTAGCAATGCGATGTTTGATGATCAGAAACTTGCCGAACTAGCTCGTGAACGTGAACGAAACGCTGTAGTTACAACAGGACGAGCTGCTTCTACTGTTGGGCATGTTAAACAAAGCTTGATGCTGAAAATGGATAAATTCACAACGGTAAAAACAGATGATGTTCCTGAACGAAATGTTGTTGTGAAGAAACTGGAAGTAGCAGATTCTGTGGAGAGAATGAGAGCTGAAACAGAAAGAAAGAAACGAGAAGAAGAGAACCGCAAGCGATTGGAAGCAATCCAAAGAATGTATACAAAGAATCAAGGTGATGATAAGTATAATCACGACTATGTTTAGAGGATTGTTTGTATCATCACACTTTTGGTGTTGAAATTGAATCCTCATGGATAGGGTGGATCCAAAAATACAGAAGGTATAATTGTGAGGTAGGGAAGTGATGTACCTAGGGATTTGATGATCTTGTTGAAGAAACGCGCAAAGAAGCAATTCGTATTATGAAGGTGGAAATCCCTAAGAAAATGATAGAAATGGATGAAATGGCACAAGTACTTGTTCAAGGGATTCGATGACTGTGTAGAATATTATGGATAATATGCAACCATTTCTTGATAAAGTTGATGTGAAGGATTCTGTTGTTCCATCAAATGAAGTAGGAACGAGTTTGGAGATGAACCAGTAGAACATTGTAACATTGCTTGAAAAGGTAAAGAAGGAACTGTTGGACTTGATTGATTATGTTACTACAGTAAAGTAATGAGTTCTTATTGTTTTCGACGTAGGTTTTATATCAAGTTAAATCAGCCGCGAAAAGAGGATGGAAATACGTTTGGAGTTGAAGTTCAGAATGAGATTATTGCCGATTTGAATGATGCAGCGGATGGAGCTCGTCAAATGCTATCTGACATGATTTCCTATTTTACTACGCGGGCATCAATTGTTACGAATGTAAAAATCGATTGGATGTGCTGATGATCAGAGTCGTAAGAATCCTCATGTAACTGACTACATGAAGAGTGTAGCTTCAAATGACAACAAAGAGTGAGTGATTTGGTATTGATTGATTACTAGAATTCTTGTGCTGTCACAAGCTGTTGTAGATATGCGTAATCAGTACGCAGTTTTATATGACAGAATTATGAAGAATTTCGACAAGATTGTAAAGCCAACTATTCTGACTGCTGGATTAAAATGGGATTCAATGTACTAGTTGTGATTTTAGTGTTCTTTTTGTTAAACATATGTATTGAAAAAATTGAATCACTTCCACTGCAGTTAATTCAGCTGTCAGAGCTGTTCGGAGGAAATGGTTGTCATCAGGATTTCGGATGATTCTAGTGTCATTATAACCACCAACAATTCTACTTCACTTCCTTATTAGCACTCTTTAATATCCGATAGGCCTCGAAAGTATGTTGGTTAAGTACTCGTGAATCACGTCCTCCCAGAATAAAACAAATTGGTGAGTTAACCTACATAAATACAGAAAGAGCTCACACTCACTTTTTCCAAATGACGAATTGGATTAAGTTCGTGAAGAATCCTCAAGTCCAATTCATTGTAGCGATATTGTCCTTCCAAAACTTGCTGTACTCGCTTATTTACATCACCACGAGATGGAATCAGACCTGCTAGAACAAGCATCCAGTAAGACATATCCGACGCAGTAACCATAGTGAGTGGATTAATTACTGGATTCCGCAGAATTGCTTTCTACATGTCAGCGATGAATGCTATGTCCCACTTTGAAGATGGATTGTTGAATTAGCAAATTCAGTCCAATGAATCCTCCATAACTACTACCCATGATAAATACGCGATCAAAATCGATTTCATTGCTATATTCAATACGAAGAGTAGTTACTGCTTCCATCACATCATTCAACTCAACTTCTTCAATGTGTCCACAGAGAGAATGGAGATAGTCATCTCCATATCCAATAGAACCGTGGTAATTTGGCACTAATACAATGAATTCATGTTTAAGATAAAAGAGTATATCTAGATTGAAACAAGCATGAAATATATTATGAGGACCGCCATGCAGAAGGACAATAAGAGGTTGTTTGGATGAACGTAGAATCTGATAGAGAATGCACTTACCATTGGAAGGAGTTTCAAATGATTTATATTGTACATCAGGAATAATTGAATTTGAAATTGAATACCATCGATTCGATTCTGTTCGAATAGAGAGATAAGGAGGTTGATTGGGATTGTTTACTCGTAATACTTCCATATCATCTCTCAGACACATAAACTCGTTACAAGTACAATTAGTTACAATGAAGTGATAAGAATTGGGAATAATTGTAGATATCTTATAAACAACACGACGGTGCTCACAGAACGAATCGACATAAATGAAGATGATGTTAAGAATATATACAGTTAAAAATTAGCAGGATATTCTCCATCTTCTGAAAATGGAACTTCTTGAACAATGGGATTTGCGATACCACAAAACCCATCTTCGGTTCTATTATTTTGTTGTTGAAGAAGACAAGTAAGGGAATTAGTATCAAGAGAATAGGAATACACTGCCATTGACGAGTTGTGAGTAATAACATCGACAGTAGGACCAATAAGAATCAATTGATTGTGTTTATAATTGAAACGGAGAAGTTGTGGATTGATCTATGGAAAAGTAAGTATTCAAGCAGACTGGCAATGAAATGATTTGGAATGTATCATCTTCTAAATTACAACGTAGAAGAGCTGACGGAAGTGTTGAATAGGCATTTGTAACTTCATGATGAGGAGTCTGTTTCCAACCCAGGGAGTATATCGTTGAATTGTTTATCCAGACATGATATCCATAGCAATAATCCTTGGAAGGAGTAAAGAATGACTAATATAAAGGGATAAAAGAGTGAATACTTCGATTACTGGTTTATAAAGATTGATTCGATAGATACAACAATGATAGATTGACCTATCAACGACCCAAGACTGGCAAATCTCGTTCTCAGAAAGGATAAGATTGAGATCATCACACACAAATCTAGGAATTAGGAAATCCAAATAATAGTAACGAAACTTCACTCTCATTACGAATCCACTGGAAACAAGAAAAGGGAGAATTGAATGCAGTTGAAGGGAGTGAGAATTGATTCAAAGTTGTGATAGAATCCATATCAATAACATGAACAATCCATTTCTGTGCATCGTTTGACGGCTTTGCTAGTAAACAGAACTGTCCCGAAGGAGAGACTGAACAGATAGTTCCATAGGTTTGAAATAATGCTGTTAACTCAGAATTGAGAAGAATATCGGAGTATTTCTCGGGCCAGTCATAACATTCCACAATTTGTTTTGCACTTTCATTCCATCGTGACAGAAATACCAAATATCGAGGATCTAGATTAAGTATCACACATCACTCCCACTTGCCTTGCCAACTTTCACACACCGCTGGAACTGATTACCAAAGGATCTGCAGAACTCCTGATACTCTTTACGAATAGAGTCCATAGCAATAAGTGATATCAACAAACAGTCTAGTAGTAACACTTATCCCGTTCCTCTTGGTTTGCTAAGAGGTCTAAAACACCCTGAATCCGATTTCGTTCAGACACATCCATTCCTTCCAACCCCTCTTGCTCGTGCTTTTTACATTCTTCAGAAGTACCTACGACCAGATTATCAAGAGTTGGAAGCTTAGTAAGATCCCAGCGTGTGAATTCCTAAATGTCACCAATACGACGAATCTCAACTAATTTACTTCCTGCGATAGATACTCCTGAGAATACAGACTTCTGTTTAAATACTTGTTGCATAAGGAAGAGAATATCAAATCGATCTACAGGAATCACTGTGTTATGGAACACAGTCTTTTCTTTTGTTTGTAATCGATTAAATAGTTTCAACAACACATCCTGTGACAGAGGGACTGTAGCAGAAGGTCTGATGAACATAGGATCACGAATTCCTACTGATATACTTTGTGGCTGAGAGAATGAAGAATATAGGAACAAATTGCATTCCCGAAGGCAGCAGGAACACACGCTTAATATCATACCAATCTCATACCAAACCATAAACAGGAATAGTTCGATAACGCATAGATGAATTGCAATCTCCTTTTTCTTGCTTCTCGCCTTTACTCATTTCATCATCTGTCTCCTTGGTTTAATCATCGATAACAAACTCACTTTTGCAATTTGACTCGCTTCTTTTGACATTATTTTCATTACTGGTTTTTCATATGACGACACACAAGGAATATACACCTCTGAATTGGAATTGACAATCATGGATTTCATTGGATCTTCAACACTCTCTTCAACTGGAGCTGAGAAGTCAATTTTGCGTTTCTTCAAATTCTGACGAATTTTAGCTGCTAATGGATCATCTTAATTGCACTCAACTAGTATTCTTACATTTCACATCAGTAATATTTGTAATCAAAAGAGAAGTGGGATTAGAGCGACATCCAGAGCCCATACTTGAAATTACCCGAATGTGATTCTTTACACAATACTCCAAAACATCTGTTTTGGTGGAGAAATCATCAATACAGTCAACTACAAAGTCGGGTCTTTCTTCCAGTAAAGAGTGAATATTCTCATGTGAAATGAGAACATTGTCTACGGATACTTGAATAGATGGGTTAAATTCAAGAATATGGTCGCGCATCACGTCAACTTTAGGTTTACCAACATCCTTTCGTGTTGCCACAGCATGACGATTCAATGATGACACAGTCACAATATCAAAGTCGATGAGTTTCATACGGCCAACTCCCGAACGAGCAAGAAGATGAGCGGCATGACTTCCAACTCCTCCCAGACCGATTACAACCACAAAAGCATCCTCAATTCGTTTCTGTCCCTCTTCTCCAAAGAATGCAATATTACGAGTAAATTGCTGACGATGAATCTCTTCTTCTGACACACCTACTTTCAATTCAACATCGACGTCTCCTACCATCTAAAGGACTTACTGATTCACGTTTAACAGATTTAAAAAAGCTATTTTCATAAATTGATTGGAGAAAAGCCTTCAAAGAGTCTAGTCTCATTTACTCCATCATCTACCTACACCAGAATGACTGTCGACCTATCTGGGATGTTCTAGACACGACGGCTCCAGGATTCATGGAATGAAAAGAATTGGATCCTGAGAATAATGGGTTCTGCCTAATGTATGGCGAGTGAGGGCCCATTTTAGCCTCTTTTCCAGTTTTTTTTGTCTTTCTGAGTGCTTTAGTTTATGCGAGTACTACGAATGAATAGATCTTGTTGTTTGCTATAAATTGGTATGCCTAAAATGGTTGCCCTTTGCTTAGGAGATGAACTAATCAAGATAATAATAAGGTCCTATATAATGTGTTGGGACCATATTCTTGTTTCTCTTTATGAGAATAACTATCTCTTCTGCTCATATGATTAACCTATTTCTGTAACCTCTCATGTCAACTTGATGGATACAAATTCCTTAGAACTATTGAGTAAATCGAAGACATAGATTTCCAGATATTAAAAACTAGGTAACCACAATAATGCTTGCAAAAGTGATTCATCTATTATACTGGAAAACTGTCTTATGGCACTCCATTTGGCTCTGAGGGGGCGAATTGGGATGCCGGGCGTCGGACGCCATAATTGGGACAGAAATAGTATCAAATTTAGTTCATAGTAGCCATTATTATATTTCTGTCACAATTATGGTGTCCCAAATGGCCCACCCGCCTAATTGGAACGTCATTAATCTTCTTTGAAATAATGACTTTTGGATATTCTTGGTTATTATTTACTGCTTGCTGATAATGAGTATTCATTGTCTCTCTTGTTCCGTTAGAAGACATAGTCATGTATATTCCACTTTACCTTTGTTGTAGCTTATCCCATATGGAGGACCAGAAGAGTTCAATCCATTTTTCATGGATATGAATGTTCTAGTACTTGATTCACCTGGTAGTACTATCATGCATACCTTGTTAGGATTCGGCTGGTTCCGTACTTTTTCTTAACAACTAGCGACATTGCTCTGAGAAATGCTCTCCATCTGTTTTTGTAGCTATATATGAAAATTTGATTCCAGAATAATTGCAGGACTCGGTTCTATTATACTGTGACAGTAGGAACAAAGTCATGCTTCATTTTGCAATTCATCCAGAATTAGTGTTACCAAACTAATTTGAGATTAATCATTCTCAGATTGGTTAATTTTATTTTTTGGACTCTGTAATACAGTAGATAATGCAGTTTGCAACCCAGAGGGATATGAGAAGGATCTGGAGTTACTTTCTTTCTGAAATATTATTTACAGAAAGAAGACAGTTATCCTAAAATAGTACCTGGAGTAGGATAATTCCTACATAACTGTCTTAAAGGAAATGTACTCTATTTCATTATCTGTTAAAGTATTCCTCTATTATTATTGGAATACACCCTCTGTGCTTACTGTTAATTAGGTGAGGATATATTGTTGGATATCTTGATAATTACATGTTTCATTTGAAATCAAACTTTCTTATAGTGTGATGGCAAACATAATAGAGAGTATATCAAGAAGGTGTATGAAAGAGAAAGCTAGGAAGTGAAAACTATCACTTCCCCGCGACTTTATAGCTCCTGATACAGTGTCGTTTTTTCGTGTCATTCCTTGTTAATCCGAATTTATTCAAGAAATGATTGATATCACTCTCTTAATTCTACTAATACTCTTTCCAGTATTCGTAATCATTATTGGATGGAGGTTAGTAACGTATTACTTA
The DNA here is from genome assembly GCA_027406425.1 of Blastocystis sp. subtype 8. Taxonomy (NCBI): domain Eukaryota; class Bigyra; order Opalinata; family Blastocystidae; genus Blastocystis; species Blastocystis sp. subtype 8. The sequence continues at coordinate 96,298 of JANPWN010000184.1, forward strand.
TCCGATGACTTTTCAAAGGGATTTTGGTGGGGAAAGATTGTTTTTGTAGATTTTAAACTTGAATGGACATGAATCATAGATATTTTGTATCACCGTCGCAATCTCGGCAATCTGTTTTTTCCCATTGGATGTGTCAAATGCAGGAGCTTCAGTAGATTGTGGAATCGTTGATGGTGCATGTGGAGGATTCAATTTCACGATGATTTGGTACATCCTGTTCGTTCTCATTGTTGTTCTCCTTGTGGTGGTCCTTCCATTCACTGTCTTCTTTTATGAAACAATGGACATCGACCAACCCCCTGTGTGTAAAAGAATGCAAACAGCATGTGGATATACACTTTGTACAGTAGTTATTGTCGGAGCAGTGACAGCAATCTTTTGTATGATCATAAACAGAACGGATATCGATATAACAGCATTTGAGATCACTCCTGATAATACATTTTATGTAGGAGAAGGAAACTCGACTACATTCATTCGTTAATTCGCTTGATTTGTCTGATTTCTAGTTCCTGAAATCATTGGATCTTTTAATTCGTCCTTTGTCACGGATATTGAGTTTGATGCAGCTAACAATGTTGTTGGCCAATCTGAAACACTCTCGATTCGAGTTTCAGTTCTGGTTTCAATGATTGCATTGTTCTGTATTCTTGGCTGGTTATTCTTTGTCATCTTTGCTGGTATCGGAATCATTGGTCTTCCTTACAAGTTAATATAGTAATGCTTCTCTCTGTTGATCATAATTAGTGGGTTTATCAATCGTCCTACATATATGCCAAAAGATCGATTTAATGAAGAAAAGAAACAAATTGGTGTACGAATTCAAGCTCTGATCTCTCAGGGAGAGTCAATTTCGCAAATGATGGAAGTAGTGCCTTTTTCCGTCATTGATCTCTAGAACTCTAAGAATGGTAACTTTGGCTGGAGGGAAAAACGACGTCTTCGTAAGGAAGCCAAGAAAGCCACAGAAGAATATCGCGAAGCATGCAAAGAACTAGATGATGATTATCTGAAACTAAGGGCGGAACATCTCAATTATAAAGAGAATAACCCACTTCTGCCAGTTGCCAAACTCATTCTGGGCATTCTCAGCATCATCGCATCTCTCTTATGGTTATTGCAACTAGCCTTCTATGTGTTCCCAAAGCAAATTATGGGTTATGCTCTATTCCCCTTCCTCAACAGTCTCTTCAGTAAGTTGAATGAGTATTTCCCAATCATCGCATCTGTTCTTGTCACCATCATATCTAGCTATTATGTCTAGTTGTTGGCTTTCGCTCTCTACTTTATGTTCTGTACCATCAATGGAGCATTTAGTTTTGGTCTTCGAATGTTCTTACTAAACGTCCATGAAATGGAACCTCACGACACTCTCATCACGTCTCTTGTATTTAATGGAGGGTAGGTGTGTGTTATGGAATGACTGAAATCAGGCTGATTTTGATGACAGTACTTCCATTGCTTCAGTTCTGCTCGAAGGCATTTGGAGATTATGCTGCTAATTCTGAAGTTGTTGATATCCTAAATTGTCATCCATTTCTGTCATTCCTTGATTCCAGGCATTTTTGGTGTACAGATTGAATATCTACGGTACATATCATGGTTATTCAAGAACAATGTATTTATGTGGATCATGTTAGTGTTCATCATTCTCTCTGCGATTTACTATGTATGCATAGAATTGAGAAGTAAGAAATAGTCATGTCGAAAGAGCGATAAAGAGAGAAAGATGAAAAAGACAATTAACAAACTGAAAGAAGAGGATAAACACGGAATTGAGTTGAAGAAGATGAAGGAGGAGAGAGATATGGCTTAAATGAATCGCGTAATTTGTTATTCTATTTGAGTTGTTTGTTTTCTATTTGGTTTAGATTCATGTCATTTCCATCAACGTGGTATTGATTCATATTAATTCTGTAATCTAGTGAGATCACAATCACATTTCCTAGTGATGAATACGCTTCAATCGCCAAACAAGTACTGGAGGTGGATCCTGAACTAAGTCCAGATAGAGTCGATAAAGCATTCGAAGTCCAGTCCAATCGGTTTGTTGCGTAAGGAAGAAATGCGTAAGAGTGATGTTCAGACATTTCAAGGCGGTTGATGAGAAAAATCTACGGTTAGGTGTGTCTACATTCTTTGATATGGTTCAAGTAGTGATTAGAGGATTCTCAGAATTTGGTCCTAGTTACACTTGTTTGTGAACAAAAAACACTCCTCCAATCAAACCATAGGTGCCTTACTGCTATCCTTCTTCTTGTCCAAGAAATTTCCACCGATGTAGAACACACCGCAGATAATAACAAGGATGGAAACAATAATGGACTTCTTGAAAATGATAATTCCTAATACAATGTAAATAGGTCCCTTAATTAGAGGGTTTCGGATAGGCTCCACCATCTTATCAATCTTCTTTGTACTATCAAAGCATGTAAAACACTTGACAAAGTCGATACATACCATACATAAACCAATAAGGAGCACAAGAATTGACAACAAGAAACCTCCACTGAAACTCAATCCGGAAAACACGACAAGAATACTGCATAACATGCTTAGATATTTTGCCCATAGAAGAAGTCGGAAAGACTTCAGCTACACATCACCACTTACACCTATGGATACGTCGTCACACATCTTGTTAAAAAAGCTCTTTGCTGAATTCGTTGCAATTTGTTCCATTTTATGAGAAATAATAAAGAAATGTCAATTCCATAGGATACAAAGAACTATATTTCAGGCCGTTATGCCCGTATTTTATCCTGTATAACAAGGACGTAAGACGATCAAGTGTATACTTCATCCTCGATCGGATCCATTTAGTTACTGCTATGTTGGATAAGTATACTAAGGTTTTTCATGCTTGTGGAGAGTGAATGAAGTGGACTCGTACTCACTTAGAAAACAGACTAGAGAGTGATATCGGGATATACAAAAACAAACAGGAGTCATGTAACAACAATCAGTCCAAGTGATTCTTCTTCATATAGTCTTCAATGAACAGCACAACTCTCCTCTCGTATTCCTTAGGTGATTTGCTACAAATCACTCTTCTTTCCTAATACTACTTATAAACCATTACCGGCTCTGCCTGCGCCGGATCTAACCAGTTTGGGCTTTCTAGCAAATGCTGAACACCTAAAAGAATTTCCTTGACAGAAATAGATGGTCTCCAGCCGAACTCCGATTTCTTTGGATTCAAAATACTCAAACATACGGTTCCTGAAGGATACACATTTGGATGGAATATTACAGGTTTGAAAACACCTTTGAATCAGTAAAACACTCCGATATGTACATTTAGGTGGTACAGAGGGATACTCATCTGAAAAGGTCATGATTAGACGGAACTTGCCATTCTCCCAGATTGTCTGAATACATCAACAACAAATACAACAACGTACCCCTTTCTTTCCAGGAATAATGCACTTCCATGTCCTTAAATCAGTTGTGCCGTTTGCAAGAGTCACAGGTCCAGCCTTTAAATTACGTGAAGATTGTATAGCAAACTGTGAATCCAGCGGGATGATCCTTACGCCATTGTTTTCTCTCCCCTAGTAGACGTCGTTCACATAGACCTGTATGATAAATCAATTCAATAGATTTTACTCTGCCCACTCATGAAATAGCAATTTAAGATAAAAGCAAATAAAGAGGATCTCGACAACTGAAGTACCATCAACGACCGAATTGTAGTCACAAATAACAAACAACATTAAACGATTGCTTTTCCTTTGAAATATGCCCTCTCTTCAGTAGGAAGTAATGGGGTTATACCATCATCTATAATACCAACAGGAGCCTGAGATGGATGTAACTGTCGAGAAGCAAAAACCCACTGATCCCTCTTTGTTTTACAGGACATGCGGAGATTATGCATATGATACTCACTGTCACCAAGTATAACCAAAACAGTAACCACAGTTATATAAGATAACAATCCTATTCCTCCATAAAGTACAATCGAGGAAGTATTACAAAATAAGACAAAAAAGAAAACAGCATTGATAAATGGGCTAATCACACATAAATAGTAATAATCGATACAGCATATCACCAGAGAGTAGATAAGAAAGCAAAAAGAGAGAATGATTCCAGCATTTGTTTTCCAACTGTTCCCAATATAATGTGTAAAGAATACCAAGGTAGAAGAATTTAACGCTTCAACAGCTAAGTCAAAGAAGGAGGCATCAATACAACCAACAAGCAACATACCAGGAATGAATAAAAAGATAAATATATAAAAGAACCATGACCTCTTCATCAATCTCATAAACTGGAGACAACTAATAGCAAATGATATATGCAATCCATAAAATGGTAGGAATGCTATAAACCATGAAGGTACTTCTTTCTTATCAAACCAATTATCACAAAATATAAGAATGAAAACGAAAAACGCCACAAAACAAACAACACAAGACCAGCTAAACCAGCTATGAGATCGATACAAAAAGCTCAGATAAGTCGCGATTAATAAACATAATACACTCGAAACCCAAAAGAATATTATTTCCACACAGTTTAAAAAACCCTCCCAACATTCTAGTAGAATGTGACTGTATTTTAGTAACCTAATTCTCGATGTTGTTATTCCGCCTCGTTTCGCCCATTTAGGTAGTGTTGTTTTGTTTTTCACATTATATAGTTTCTTCGACTCGTAATCAATCCATCCTTTAGTAGTCAGCAAATATCCCCACTCCCATATCCCTTCGCATATCACATACCCAATCTCATTAACAAGGGTACCTTGTCCATTGGGAAAACCATCCTTCCATTCACCTATGTACATAGGTATGCCACCAGAATACCATGTTCCATAACCACTACGCTTGTCCTCTGAGAAATGACCAATGTAAGAGATAGTGATGCCATCATCCAAATACTCAGTCCCATTACCTTCGCGATTAGTCCAGGTCAATTGCTTGTCACTATGGCCTCCTTCATAACACAAATTACCGTTGGTTCCATATATACGCATTCTGCTATCGGTAATTTCCGATACTGTTCGTATTTCTTTACCATTTTCCCACTCAGTAATTTTCACAATCACTTTATTTTCATAATATTTACAAGTTCCATTGCGTACACCCCGGGCATCAGTTTGATATGCTTGAACAAGTTTAGATGTTTGCTCATCAACCACTACCTTCCAACCTCGTATCTCACGAATTCTCTGTACATGCTCACCATTTGAATAAAGACCATCATAAACAACACAGCCAGAATCATTATATTCACGCCCTTGACCTTCTCTACAGAATAGCTTATCTACACTATGACTGTAGCCTCCTTCATATATGACCTTTCCTTTTTCATTATAACAAATCATCATGTCTTCTTGGTACCTACTACACACATACTTTTCTTTTCCCATTTCCATTATCACACATTTTGCTACTTTCCCCTGTTCAAAGAAGAAACATCGGCCATTCTTAAAGGTATTACGAGAATCATATTCAGATATCGTTAAAAGAACTCTATCACGAGAAAACTCTTCCCAGAAGCCTGGTAATCCTTTTCTGGGCTGAAACAGCCTATGTTGATTGCCTCCTTCATAATAACCACTGAAAATCCTCGCTCCAGATTCATTAAACTCTTCGCAAGGGCCTTCTTTCATTCCATTCACCATTTGTCCTCGGAACCGAATAGTGCCCATATTATCTCGAATTATACATTCTCCATTGATTTCATCATTACTGAAACTTAATTGTGCACATATCTGATTATGAGAATTGAAAAGAGTGCCACTTCCCTCCTTCTTTCCATTTATCCAACTTGTTTGGAGGGAGTATTGCTCATCTCCCTTGCGATAGTATGCCACTCCAGGTCCAGAGAGGGGTAACTGTTGATTATCAGTAATGATGGCTGTCAACTTGAAATCCCTCATAAAACCACTTTGTTGACAGACTCTAACTATAATAGGCTCATCCATGAGAATATTCAAATGGCAGGATTCCTGTGAACTACTGAAATTACTGAGCTGAAGTGGGGTTGTTCTCAATCATTCCTTTGTCATTGTTTATCAATGATATTTGTGGAGGAATTGTCAGAGCGTTTTCAAATCCATATCTCCTCTTGAGGTGATCAATACTAAGTCAACTTTAAACTGCACAAAACTAATAGAATCCATAGATAAATATATAAGCAAAACAAATAACGAAAAGATAGGTATTACAGAGATCGACAATCCTCATATCGTATTGGAATATAAATTGAAAAGAGTTGTTTCCCATCAACAAACCATTCCTTGAATAGTAAGAGAGTCAACACCCTCAGCTGCTAGAAACTAGAATTGAAGAGAATTAGATACACGACAGAGAATTAGACCAATTGTTGCACCAATTAACACAATAATAATCTCTCTAAGACATCTCATCTGAAATCTTCTATCCTGATCATTCTCAGCGACATGAGATTAGTATAGGTAACTCGGGTGGAAAATATTAAACAACATATCTATCACAATCTCATTAATCCTCTATCCATCTTATTATAGTACATTATTATTGTAGTATCTGTAGTTCATCCTTCTTTCAACATTTAATAGACAGGTATCATGCTTGATAGAGTGGTAACCGTCTTGTGAATTACTCTCTATCAGTAAGTTCCATTATGCATTTGAGCACTGAGAGCGATTGCTAAAAAAGAAAGCGTTCACTATCGAGATTAGTGACAAGAAATATAGAGTTCACGGTTATTTCTAAATCAAGTGGTGCAGTTCACTTGAGTCATTTGATTGGACGACGCCTATCACAATTCCTGTGTACAAAAACATGATCTAATAGTAGATGCTAATTCATATTTATCTCTATTTCGTCATCTAGAGTTGGAAATGGCAAATGAGAAAAGGATAAATAGCAACATAATCATGGCTTTTGTAACTGTGTTCTTTGATATGATGAACAATGCGCTAGTTACTCCCATCCTCCCTTACCTCGTGCAAGAGATGGGAAGCACAAGTATGGAAGAAGGTTTGTTATACAGCAGTTACGCAGTGATGCAATTGATAAGTACTTTATCTTAAGTAGTTGATAATCCAGGTTTATTGATTATGGGCCCATTGAGTGACAAGTATGGCAGAAAACCGTTTCTCATATTATCTTTATTTGGATCATGCTTTGGCTCTCTTTTCCAGGGTCTTTCGCAAGATATGATCTCATTGATCATTTGGAGGTCATTCACCGGTTTGTTCGCTGGATCCTTGATTCTGGTCCAAGCAGTAATTGCTGATATCATTCCTGGTGATCGACGAAGCATTTACATTACTCGTCTGGAAGCATGTAACAGTGCTGCTTATATTGTGGGTCCCGCAATTGGAGGTCTTTTGGGCCAAATTAGCTATCAAACTCCACTGTATATACTCTTGATCTCATTTACTCTAGGCTCTTTGCAGGAGGTGCTTCTGGAATTGCTCTTATTCTCGGATTTTTCTTCCTTAAGGAATCGAACCCACAAGTTCTGGATGAACAAGGCAAGTATCATGTTGTAAAGACAACGAGTGCAAAAAATCCCCGAATTCGGCCAAAGCTTACATCAATTATGGTGATGTGTTTCATATCCGAGTTCTGTGTGCGCTGGGCTCTGAGTGCCTATAATTCGCGCTATGGCTTTTACATTTCGGATCGGTGGCAAGTATCATCGAGTACATTCAGCACAGTGATTGTATTCCAAAGTATTTGGTGTGCTATTATCCAGTATTTCATTTATCCCTGGTTGACAACCACTATTGGGATCCCAATTCCTTATCTGGCTGTTGTGGGATACTGTATCATGATAGCAGCGTATGTGGGAATGGCTGCCAGTCCAGTTGCATGGGGTTCGTTGATGTCTTCTGTATTCCTCTGGACTGGAAATAATCTAGCTTCTCCTTCATCAGTAGCTATTATAAGTGTGAGTGAGTTATCACTGAGTGATAAGTAGACATCAAATCGACAGGAGATTCAAGGAGAGGTATTATCATGGAATAATTTCTGTTACCAAGGTTCATTGATTGTGGCTCCATTGATTCTCTCAGCTGTTTATATAAGGAATCGTGATGCTACTTACTACCTGTCGGCTTTAGTAGCTGCTTCAGGTACTATTGTGATGGCCACAATTGCCTGCAGGAATGATGCAAAGGTGTTGGGAAAGCAGAATCTCCCCATTGGTAAAGAACGATCAAATTCAGATAACTCAAGTGGGAAGAGTCCCAAATCTGAAGTCAGTGTGGAGATGGAAACTGTTCAGGAAGTTGAAAGTCAAGTGATGGAGGTTCAAGTCACAGATGTTAGTTCTAATCCAGTTGGGGAATCAACTCAGTAATTTTAGACTATTGTTTGTTGGATGAATGCACTATTAGCTAAATATTTGAGTATCTAAGAAACATCGTAGTCCTTTGAACTAGCCAACTCAATGTCATTATCTGAATTTGATTGTTGCTTTGCAGTCTCCTTCTCTAACTCTTCCCTAGATGTTCTTCCCAGCATAGTTCCTCCAGGAGTACGAGAAATCCAAAACATGCATATCACTACAATCAATCCGATCAATCCAGACATGAAGAATGGAGTATTTGCTTTGTGCTTGCTCACCTGACCCATAGCTAGAGGAGCACAAATCATTGCAATCTGTCCTGCCATCATGTTATAACTCAATACTTCTCCTTGAATCGAAGCATCGGAATAAGACTTAACATCAATTTAATAGTCTATTATTACACTAATAATACTTGAAGGAGCGGATGTGGAGAGGCTGTAACCAATTTCCATTAGGAAAGAGCCAAAAATGGCCCCTGGTAAACTTTTAGATAAACCCATCATGAAATTAGACAAAACTAGAATTATAATCAACCTGTATTTGAACATTGGAAAAATCCCGCAATGAGACTGATATATGGTATTGGTACATTCAGTTTAAAAATTAAATAAGGTAAAACGAATACGTTCAAGCAACAGCTGAGAATTCCCAAACCTGTTACCAAGAACCTACATTATAGTCTTAATAAATGCATACGAAAAGTGCAATTCCTTCAGTCCAAAGGCATCCTGTGCGTAGGCATTGAAATAGGAATCCCAGCCATTAATCTGCCAGCGGTTGCAGAATTCTACAACCATACACAAAACCTAATCAGTAATATGACATTAATAGAGCTACCACAACTAGAGGAAACATCCTCCTGCATTGCCTCTGGCTCTTTCCTCTCTTTGAATTTGACTTCTTCTGAACTTTCTTTGTGTCCAAAGATTCGTTCAAACATAAACATACGAAGATTAAAGCAATACCAGCGACAATTCCTGCTGCTATGAACGGTGTACCATAGGTAATTTGACCCAAGAAGCCACCCAACGCTGGTCCGAATATATATGCGGCAGCTAGGAATGCTTCCAACCGTGCAAGATACTTTGGACGTTCTTCCGTTGTTGTACAGTCAGCAATGTATCTATTCTAAACAATACACAGAGAAAACTACGCTTGCGCGACAATCCAACTACCTGCAAACAAACCAGTAATACTCCGATATATAATCAATGAGGTGATTGTTTTAGACAACCCTTGTGCTATCGCACCTAATTGTCATCAATTAATTCAAGTAAGACCAAGTGAGGATCCCAATAGTGACAAAATAATCAACGGTTTGCGACCAATACGGTCGCTCAGTCGTCCCATGTACAGATAACCTACATTTAAAGAGAAAATCACTTCTTACTAATGAACTGAGTAACAGCGTAACTCGAAAAAAGAAGACTCAGATCATCCATATCTCCTCCAAGGCTCTCATTCAATGATGCCATGATGGGTAGTACAATTGAGTAACCAAGGATATCGAGGTGAACAGTGATATCAACAAGGTATAAATCAATATCCTTTCGTGATACCATTGTAATTAACAACAAATAGGAAGTATAACATAATGGTTCCACGGTTCCCCATTTTTCAAAAGAGTCATGTTTTCTCACAATTCCTTTGCAACTAATTCTAACATAATTTCTGAAATCTTTTGATTGTATTTCTACCTGTGAGGTGCAAAGTTAACCCTACAGCAAGCATTTCCTGAGAAACTGTTGTCAGAGAAGACAGGGAATCATCCAAGTAATACTTACGTAGATGATGAGCAACATTTACCTTGAAAAAATCCAAAAATAGAGGAGACTGAAGAAGAGTTTGATGTAAGTCATCTGTGATCCCTGCAAAGGATAGGAGCGAGTGTACTCGGTCATAAATACGTCCAAATTGAGCCAAAACAAAAGCATCTGCCATATCATAACATTCATCTGCATATCCATTACTCCGCTTTTTTTGTGGCCATTGAATCTGATTTCCAACCTTTTCGCGTACGAAAGCGAAAACAGCCTCTTTTGTATCTTCACGGTTGCCTGCAGATTTCAACGAAAGGGTAGAACGAGCTGTTGAAGGATGAATACATACTGGTTGTCTTCCAAATTGTTCCCACATCCGGAATTGAATGATCCCATTTATCTCGGCAAGATAAAATAGACCTTGTGTTCGAAAGGTACTGGCTCCAAACATTTGAAGATACTTTTCAATCACTATATTCCATCCATTTGTTTTTGGATCAATTAGATTGATGGTTGACTGAATGGTCTGTAAAATAGCATTTGCTGAAAGAATGCTGCTTCCTTTACAGGAATTGTCTGGTTTAATTGCCTTACACGCGAGGACCTGACCTTGAGTTGACAAACCCATCTGATCCTACCTTGATCAGATAAAACACATATACCCGTCGATCGAGAACTTATGTCAAGTCCAAGCTGATACGGATGACCATGAACACTGTTAACATGCTTCTTGACAAATGCCTCCACCACAGTTCTAGAAGGCCATATCTTTTTGTATCGGTTGAACTCTTCCACTGAACTGAAGATAGAGCTGCGTTTGAGAAAGGTCTCAACAACAGCCATAGACGAGGGAAGCATTCAGTCCAATCACAACAGTCAACAGTATAGTCAACAAACAATGAAAGATAGCAAGATCACAGACGTTGAATGAAATCTCTCCATTGACTCGACCTGCTGTCGATTCTTCGAAGCTCGTTCAAGTTCTTTTCATTTAATACATCACCCGAATTACAACTAATGAAACTCATTGCTTCGGCTTGTGTCTCCATAGCCATTAGATTCTGTTTCTCCTCCAGTCCTTGTCGCAATTCATCAAACCCAGCAAGGATCTGATTTACAAGCAACGTCTTCTCACTCACTTGTCGATCTAATACTCGATCCCTTTCATGTTCATTTCGCAACTTTTCCTTTTCCTCCTCACTTAGATTCGTTACTTCCTTCTCGATATTCACTGTCATCCAATTCTCCGTCCCCAAAACTCTTGCAGACACATGTAATGTGAAATCACTATCTACTTCCATCTTCACTTCTGCTCGAACACGACCAGCAGGACCCTCAGGTAAATCAGGGATAAAAAATTCTCCTATCAGTGCATTATTCTTACAGAATTCATCTTCTCCTTGATACACGATAATGTGAATTTGTTTCTGATTATTATATGTTGTTCGATATGTTCGAATAAATTCTTTGTTTAGTGGGGTATTTCGATTGATAATTGGACTATACCGGGAATTCTCAACTTCGATTCCATAAGAGATTGGTACAACATCCGTAATGGTTGATGGAATATCCAGCAATACCTTTGAATCGCTCAGTAAATCAAGAAAGTTATCATCTTCAGGTACATCCGATGAACCCTTAAATCGTTTCCTCGTATATGCATAAAGAGTGGCACCTTTTGCTACTGCCTCATCTGGGTTAATTTGTTTGCTAACTTTCTCTTTACCGAAGATTCGTCCCAATCGCTCTGAGATAATTGGAATCTTACTAGAGCCTCCGATTAAGACCACTTCATCAATCTTTGCAGGAGATAAATGCAATTCTTGCATCAATTTCGTCACCATCTTGATTGTCTTAGTGAATATACTATCAGCTTGTTGTTCAAAGTCCTTTCTCGAGATCACAACTCCATTGCCAATTTCATCATAGTACTCTGACAGATCAACCTCCTCAAGGGAAGAAAGAGAGATCTTGACTTGCTCTGCAACGTCACGGAGTTTTGATCGGTTTCGCGGTGTTGTGAAGTCAATCTTGTACTCCTCCAATCGTTCTTGAATCAACTTAGCCACAATCCGATCCAGATCGACGCCTCCGCAATGACTATCACCGGAATAACCGAGTACCTCATCACGATCTTCATTTATTTTAAGGATCGTTACATCGAATGTTCCACCTCCGAGATCATACACAAGAAGAGTATGATCGTCCCCCATATGTTCAAATCCATAAGCAATTGCTGCAGCAGCTGGCTCATTCAACACTGTAAGGACTTCATATCCAGCAATCTCTCCAGCATCACGAGTTGCTCTACGTTGTTTTTCAGTGAAATAAGCAGGACATGTGATAACAATTTCATTAATAATACCACCAGTTGCCTGTTTTGCCATGTCCACTAAGTAACTAATCAACTTCGCACTAATAGCTTCTGGACAGTAATATTTAGTTACCTTATCCAACGTAATAGGAATTCGTGGATTATCATCAATAGTCGGAACCACTTTAAAAGTCCAATTCGTAATTTCATCTTGGACAGCTGGAGCTGAATATTTCTGTCCGATTATCCTTTTTACTTCATAGATAACATTTGGATCACCCGAACGTCGAAACCGCTTTGCCGCTTCTCCAAATGCCATTCCATTCTTTGTAAATGCAACTACCGACGGAGTTACCCGCGACCCTGCCACATCTTGAACAATGAAGACCCTATCGTCCCTAATAACTCCAACACAGGAATTCGATGTTCCTAGGTCAATACCAGCAACATATCTATTTCGGGCCATTGCCAAGTGATCTCAAAATGCATTGAGTAAAGAGAACGACTTTTCGTTTGCCAATCATTATCCTAGATACTCAGTTTGTTGTCTGCTCAGGTTCTTTATAACAAAGACCGTTGCCTTAGAATTACTTGCTTTCCTCTCGGTACCATTGCCATCCTACCCTATTTCTGTGTTGTACCTGTGTTCAATAGACTAGGGGATGTCACTGGATATGGATTCCGAGACAAACGATGAACATTCAGAGATTGATATGGGATTTCCTGATCAATCTCGGGAAGTTACCGATTTTCGGTTCTCATGAAACTTTCTGTTAACTTTTAGATGTGATCAATGTGGAAAATATTTTGCTGCTTCACGATCTCTGATTCTGCACAAGAAGATCCATACTGGAATTAAACCCTTTGTTTGTCCTGTAGAGGGCTGTGGTAAGTCGTTTTATGTTCGTGCACAACTTACACGTCATTCCTATTCACATAGTAATGTGCGAACTGAGAAGTGTCCGTAGTCTTTCTCTGGATTTGTATTATGTCTAGGTTCAAGGACTGTACATCCCCAGTCAAACTATTCAAAACAAAAGCTGATGTGCGTCAGCATGTCAAAAATTGGCATACTCTGGAAAAGTGTGAGCAGCGTGAATTGAAGTTATTGAAGAAATTGGAGAAGTACCGTCGTTTTGCTGATCAATACAAGAAACTGAAAGATCAGAACAAAGCACTTTTAGAAGAGAATCATCGATTAAAGTCATTCATTGAGGGAGCTGAGGCGCCTTCAGTATCAGTGCAAACTCCAGCTGATGTTCCAAAGAAGCCTATTCCTGCCTTCACACAGTTCCTTAGAGAACAGTATGCGCTGATAAAGAATGGGAAGCAAAAAAAGATTCCATTTGTGGAGTGCTCGAAGTTGGCGGCAAAGAAATGGTATGAATTGTCAGAAGAGCAAAAACAACCCTATATCGTTTGTATCAAAAGAAGGTATGATTGATAGGATCGTTTCCGGAAAGAAATGGATAAATATGTAGAATTGCGAAGACAAGGTAAAGATTCCCAATTTGATAATGTTCCTACTACTTCAACTTTTCAGAATGGTGTTCTGTTAGTATGCAAACAGTAGTTTTGATAAACTTCTGTCACTTGTAGCTGTGGTTCGAGTGAAATTACCCCTGTCTCGGATCCAACTCATAGTATTGATCCTACTCAGCCAGCGCTTCCTTATCTCACACTCTCGAATCCAATAGAATCTCCTTTTCTTTCCTCTGTTTCTTGGATTCCTATCAAACAAACACATTATAATTGCATGTATGATAAGAAGTGCCTTCTCCACACAGTAGCTTTCTTACTGAAATCATCACGCGCATTCGCTCCCATCGCAAAGTCAACATTCGCCGTCAGTTCCTTCGTATCTTCCATCAATTGCATTACTGTCTGCTGTGTCTGATTCACAATTGCATTCGACAGATAGTGCTCTAGAGAATCGCGTTTGACCAAATATATCGAATATATTGGTCTTGACAAATCCCATATTGTATTCGCACTTCCAAAAATAAACGCATTCAGTACACTCGTCATTACGACATCCCAAAAATTCGGTTGTGCCTGCATTATACGCTTAATGTTCTCTACTGTCTCCGTTGGTTTATACTGATTGAAATATAAATATGTAGCTACATTATCGAGAATCCTTGCTGAGCACTTAACTACCTCTGAATCTAAACATCATTCTCAATGCTCATTTCTCACTAAAAGACGCCACACCATTGCAAATACTATCCATAATGCTGATAAATGCTGTTGTTTCTACTGAACTCACTGTAGCTAAATGATCGGCAAACAGCAACTCCAGAAACACGAATACTGCATTCTCATACTTTGGCAATTGCTAAAAATGAGACAATATTGACTCTTTTACACTCAGTTGATTGAATGGAGTGCGAATCACAATCTGAAGATACATTGATAGTAAATCACTTAGACAAGAATCATTGTAAAGAGAGAAGACTCCAAAGGGAATATAATGACCTTCTACGCAATCAAGTCGACATTTAACATTCACTTAAGAAGCGCTCCATTACATGGAATAGTTGACAGATTCCTTTATATACTGTATCTGAGCAGTTGACCTGCGTATCAAAATCAACCCGAATAATGGATTACAAAAGAAGGGAAGTTATTGAGTAAAACAGTACCATACTCCAGAAGTACAGTTGATGTCTCTCGAAAGAGCGTAACTCCATTTGCAATATCATTACAGTAATCAATTCTGGATTCCCGATTTAGTCTAGAACTGTAATGAACACAAAAAATAAATTTACGCAAGTGATGAGAGGAATTTTAGAATAGCAGAAACGACTTCTGAGTCATTACAGTGATCTCGAAGAGCATGACGCATTACTTCAAAACCGCGGGGATATCTATAAAATGAGGGAATGGAGAAAAAAAGACAGGGCTTCAAAGAAAATGTTAAAGTCCCGTTTACTGGTACAAGTATTGACAATACCTCGCATATCCCTGAATACTGAGATTATATCATACTGAAAGTGAGTAAGGATTAATGTTAAAAAAAGTGATCAGTTAATCATATGATATACATTATCACACTCAGTCACTCATCACACATTACCACAATCAATATCAATATCAGTCACACATATCATTCATCACGATACTTACTCTGTCTTGTTCACTAAAAGCAGTCACACTATGAAGTCTCTCAATCTGTTGCATTACTGATTTCAACAGTACCTCTAATCTCCCAGGGATATTTTCCAACAGCATCAATGAAGTCAAAGACTCATAGAAGGATGTGTGAAGATGAGAGAATGAAGGATTCTTCAAGAAAGGATAGGTTACTTCCTATTCATTACCTAGACAGTTCAGACCAACTGAAGAATGTTCTAAAATATACTGGACTTCTTGTAGTGAGAGCAGCAAACGGGAGAATTCATATCCGGAGGTCAAATCACGTAGAACACGTAGGCTCGCTCCCACAATTGCTTCATTATCACTCCAATTCTGAAGGTTGTCAGAAATCTGAAGAATTATTGTCATGACATAAATACTACCTTATTCCATATCACACGTAAAACTTCGATATGATTTTTAAATCCCACTTTTTCGAAGAAATCTCGGAATGCCTGAAAATGATCCGATTTTCGAATTTATCTTACAAGAGCTCTGGCAGGAGGTGCAGAGTCATGACAATCTTCATACTCTCGGAGAATAGAAAGACTTTTCTGATCATTAATGAATGTGCGTCGGAACAGCTAGATATAATGCTAGCTACGACATACATACAAGGAAGAATTCGAGAAAGGCGAGTTCGAGATGGACATTACAACTAGGGATGAAAAGAAAGAATGAAAATAACCGATATCCTGAGGATTTCTGGAGCTGAACACTATTAAGAAGAGTGAAGACAGAATGAGCTAGTGAGCAATCCACTTGATTGTGATTGTGATTAACCTGGACAAGCATGAAAGATTGACCAGTGAGTGTATTCCCAATGATGTGAATGAGAAGGGCAAGCTTATCTAAACATCAGTGATTAATGAAAAGATTACTCTCACATTGAGTCCTCTCATTCTCTTGTTGCATCGAATTCTATTCATTATTTGGTAAATTAAAATTCACTTCATATTCTCTCATACAATCTTCCATCTTCTTCATTAAACAATCACCACTTTTCTCATATTCAAAGCGAACCATTTGTGGGAATTGTGTCATTTCCTCTTGAATTCCTTCTGGATTGTCCAAAGGATTCACAGCTGATTCATCACACACCTGAATTAGTCTGCCTTCGATATATGCTTCTACAACTTGGGGGATGAGATTCTGAAGGACAATCGCATTCGGCCTTATGGACTCTGTAAGGGTCACATAGCGATTGGCACATGCCATTCGCGACCACAACGTCAAGAGAAAGGAAATTGAATTAGAGCACGCATTCCAATCACGGAGAGACACGCATGTGAAATTTGCTATCAATGTGAAACAAGATTCATAATGTGTTGTTTTCATCAACTCAGAAAGTTGGAAATTTGACTACAATTAGAAGGTTAACATATCACCCACTTTTAATCGACTTAGTAATTGACACATCATATTGTAGGTATCTTCATCCTGCATTCCATGACCATTACTTAACACACCCATCACTCCCTCAATTAACACATTCAAGAATTCCAATCTTGCAAATGTATCTCGAAAGAGTGATCGTCTCACACTGGCATACAACATAATTATTTCTAATAGTGCTCGTGTTAGTGGAGGTTCCAGATGAGCAAATCTACACATCACTTCCATCAACCATCAACAAACAAATCGAAAAACACATATAACTGCTTACTGTTACAGACGAGACCCTCCCACTGTTGAGGAAGCTGAAGTACCCACATTTCATCAGAACCATCATCTCCGGTGCAACCAGTGAAGTCAAACTGCAGACACCTACTAAGAATATCTAGTGTTGACTGAAGGACCGATTGACGATAAGAAGGTTCCGAGAAGGTAGGATCATTATCATGAATGCTTTGAAGAACAGAAAGAGCATATTGGAAAATATCCAATAAATTTTCTGACATAAACTGTGTGGCAGTCTTACGATGGTCAGTATTATCCACTACTCGTGAAACCAATACACTGCAAATACAGATCCCTGGGAGATTCATCTGCTCCACAAAATCAGACATCATGTTCAAACCAATCACAAGATATGGACCTTTCAAATCGATGATAGTCTCGATTGACTCGAAGAGAGAACGATGACGACGATCCGAGATCCATGACAATTTTGAAATCAAACCTATTGATGTCGAGATACCGCGAACGACAACTGAATCGAGCTTAGGACCATTTGTCTCGATGTACTGAATCAGCATGTTTCCTAGGGATAACGAAAATAAACCACTTATTACGGATTTCAAGCCGACGGTCTGGGGAGAACGAAGTCCAATTGTCCTCAATCACATGTTTTAGGGATAAACCAAGACAAATCAGTGCATTTCGATTCTGCGAATAACGTAGAATGTACCTACATACTTAACAGCTCTACCAAAAATGACTCAATATCCCCGGCAAATGAACTGTTCTTCGTAATTGCCGAAAGCTCTTCTCCTGCTTTCTGTGCCTCCATCCCACCAGTACCTCCATATAAGCAATCACACAAGTTCTCAAAGTATTTTAACTTCTCTTCATTCATATCCTTTCTAAACAACAGTTATAGTCAATGGCCTTAATGGTTGCCAATTCCCTAACTCATGAAGAAAGGATCTCTTCAATCATTCCTATCTCCCTTCTATCAAAAGAACAAAAGACTTAAAAAGGGATGCACCAACTTACATTCACTTAGAGAAAGGAGTTACAGAGATATTGATGAATAAAGAAGTATGCCACTTTTTGAGGGTATTTTGAAATAGTCTTCGTTCATGATTATCTCAATAACTATGGACATTCCTGTAACAAACAATCTACCAACACTCCAAATTGTATCTTCCATCTTTCTCCATTTGCGCCAAGTATGCATCAGCCTTGTCTTCACTCATTCCCTCCTCTTTCTTCAGAGCATCAATCAATCCTTGACGAATTTGCGCAGGGGCACGGCCAGCTAATCCACAGTAATAGAAATATCCTCCATCCTTAACAAGAGCATCACATACTAACCGAGCATTCTCTCGAATTCGATCCTGAACATATATTTTATAACTCTGTTCACGTGAGAATGCAGGAATCACATGTGTCAAAACTCCCTCCTTCTGATACTGATTCCACAAATCGCCATACACAAACTCCTTCTTATAACGACATCCATAGAACAAAATTGTGTTTCCAACTGTATTTCCCTGACGAGCAAGAGCAACTCGATTCTCTGTGATGGCTTTGAAGGGAGCAATACCCGTTCCTAACCCAGCCATGATAACGGGAGTTTCCGAATGTTCAGGCATTCGCATTGTACCTGGAGCAACCGCTGCACGGATTACTGTATCTTTTCCTGCAGTGAGTCTTCTCAAATAGGAAGTGCATTGGCCATGCCGTTCAATTCCTTTGGGAGTAGTCCAGTCGACACCTACAATGCAGAGATGAATGGAAGAGGGGTTAAGAAGAGGCGAGGAAGCTATTGAATAATAACGTGGTTTCATTATGGGAATCATATCTAAAAGCAGATCTAGGGAGGGTTTTGCTGAGGGGAAACGACGGAGGATATCTGCATATGTGACAGTTTCAGTCATAAACTCTTTAAGCAAAGTCGCGCCTTCTCTTGTCATCGTTGATTCCAATAATTCTTTCTCTTTGGAATCAGTTACCAGTCGACTCATCATATTGTAGAAACGACGTGTAGGACGACCAAATACATCCAGAACCTCTGTAAACAGTGTGCGAAGACTGGTTTGTGAAGGAAGGAAGGTTCGACGAATCGCTTCACTCTTTGAAATCTTCACAAAATCATCTCCATTCAGACCAAGATCCTTTAATAGTCGTTCCACTTCCTCTGGAGGATTCTGTGGGTAGATTCCAAGGGTGTCACCAACATTGTACTTAACCTTGGTTCCAGAGAGATCAATCTCAAAATGACGAATATCACGATCATAACCGTCTGGTGTGAGACGATGTGTTTCCTTTAATGGAAGGAGATGTGAGCGAAGTGGTTTGA
Organism: Blastocystis sp. subtype 8; assembly: GCA_027406425.1. NCBI lineage: Eukaryota > Bigyra > Opalinata > Blastocystidae > Blastocystis > Blastocystis sp. subtype 8. Next base: position 115,772 of record JANPWN010000184.1, read on the forward strand.
ACGGTTTGATTTTGCCATCAATAGATTTGGAGACAGTCGCTGAGTAGTTTGATTTCGGTGGATCGTTACGGACAACTTGCTCACAATGCAATGCTTCATATAACGACGGAAGCCATTCATAATACTGCGTCTCATATTTTTCCTCATCTCGATCGTCTCCAAGGGCGAGAGGAGTCAGAAAATTCGCTCCAAGTGAGGTCAGCTTCGCTGAAAGATCCTTTGCTGCTTTGTTGAAATGAACATATCCGTGGTCCCCTAAACCAAAAACAGAGCAATTGACTCCTTTGAGGAATGAAGAATCGTTGATTTTGGATAACGAGTCATAGAAGTCCTTTGCATTGCTAGGGAACTCTCCCTGACCTGCCGTAGAAGTGATAAAAAGTACAGCTTCCTTCTCCTTCAAGTCATTCACATCCACATCATTCAGCGTTTCCATTTCACATTCAATTCCTCTTCTCTCTAGGTCCTCTTTCAGTTGCTTTGTCAGATTCTCCGCATTCCCTGATTGCGAACCATACAACAAAGTTACCTCCTCAGGACGTTTAGCACTAGACCATTAAATGAAACAAAAAGTATCGACAGCGAAAAAGCTCGCGTCATTCCTGATAGTAGAGGGGACGAGTTTAACATTGAAACTCTTCTAAAGAGAACTGACAAGGAAGATAGGACTGATTTCGAAAGAGTAAGCATATAGTGCAATAATAGAATAGCGAAGATGTCAACAAACACCTCATACCCGTGGCCGTTTGTAATAACTCAAACATGTACTATTAAAACCACGCTTTAGTTCTTGATTATTTGTCAAAGCTGGAAGATCAGATTCTTGGATGTCTAGAGAATGTTGAATTGCTAAAGGAGTGATAATCTCTTGATCAGAACTGTTATCTGAAGGCGTATGATCATCTGGATTAGAGACTTCACTGACTTCTGAATTGCTTTCTATACTTTGAAATTTCTTCTTCTCTAACGATGATTGGACAAAATCAGGTATCGGAGTATCCGAAACTAGCCCTACTATCTCCCCCTGTTCTCGTAACCGTTTCTAGTCATCATCTGTATTTCAAAATAACACACAGACTCATCAAATTCCTTTTTGGAAACATAAGAATGACGTTCTCCGGGAAGCCATAGGGGATTAGGATCCAATTCCAAAGCTTTTTGAACGAATGCTTTATACTCCTTCTCTAATTCCTCAACTCGCTGTTTAAATTCTCGAACTTTTGCATCTGTATACTTCCGACTGCCTTCAATCTAAACCCTCAATGTTCCGTCATGTTACTGACTTGTTGAATAAAATAATCAATCTCTCTTTTGATATCTGGAATCCACCGACGAATCGCTTCAGCTGTATCTAATCGTTCTCTACGCCATTATCACCATCTGGCTTTTCTTATAGTGGGGGACGTTTTCGTTGTCGGAACTGATCATTCTCCTTTGCTATTACAAATCTCTACTTCTCACAACGCCTTCCAAACCTTACATTCAATTCACTAATCTGTTTTTCTTCATTTCTTGCCATCTTTATAGTGACTTAAAAAAACAACGCTTCTTTTGGAGTCTGTTGATATCATCACGAATCGATTCTTTGATTTTCATAAAACATGGAAGTAAGCATAGAATGGTGAGAAGTAATCTGAAAGGTGGAGAACGACAATGTTGAGAATGGAGTCCAGATTGTAGCCTCTGGGGATGCAAGCATCCCAGTTAGTAATAGAGTCACGACTCCTTATCTTACAAAGTATGAGCGGGCTCGAATTCTCGGTACACGTGCTCTTCAACTAAGGTTGGTTCATTTGAACCAATTTTAATCTCTAGTATGAATGCACCACCAATGGTGGAAGTTACAGATCAGACTGATACACTTCAGATTGCTCTTGAGGAATTGAAGCAGAAGAAGGTATTATTTAGATATATTTGTTTCATTCGTCTAGATTCCTCTAATTATTCGCAGGTTCCTTCCTAGTGGCAAGTATGAAGATTGGAGACTTGATGAACTCAACTTCGACTAACTCGTTCATTTATTGTTCTGTGTTTGATGTTATACAATATACCAATTGATACAGACATGGTGACAGTCTATCTACAACAAACACCATCGTGAAAAGATAGGGTACAATCACACTTTCCATGCATTTAGCATGGAAATCACATCATCAATAGTAGGTCGATGAGATATCTCCTTTGTCATCGGATCAACTCCATCGTAAACAAGACAAGAACGAATAATATCTGCATAAGCTATACATGACTTCAATGTATTCACTGTTACCTTGAGGACAATACCGAGGGATTCGTGGCCGAAACCCGTGAATAATATCTTGAATGAAGAGATACTGGTCATACCCTTCTGGTGTCTCATATTTATTCAGATCGGTTATGGAATAAGCATGGTTACGAAGCACCAATTCCAATAAGATTATCCCTACAGAGAACATATCTGTACTCAGCGATCGCATCCACGAGGACAACAACTCTGGAGCTGCACTATATGTTATTTAATCATAGAGTAGCATGCGATGACGGGGTGCACAAATGTTTCTGATCCAAAACACTAGTTCCATCTAGATGTCAAGCTTCAGTATATCGGGATACGTATTCGCATTGCAAACCCAAAATCACATAATTTTAGATTCCCCTTTGAGTCGATAACAATATTCTTGATCTACGAATTGAAGTGAGATACTACCATTACTGAAAGGTCTCCATGAGAAATTCGTTTAGAGTGTAAATACTTTACAGCATTACATATTTGTAGTGCACGATTCTTCAATTCTTGACTTGTTAACCTAACAATGAAGTAGTATACGAATTCGTACACTACATTCCTCAGGTTCTCTTCTCGGAACAGCAGAGCTAAGGACTTTTCTGCCTTTTCCATAATCAACACAGGATACCCATCAACTGAAATACCACACCCATAATACGTGACAATATTCGGATGTTGTAGTTCCATCATAATTTCCCCTTCTGAAATCATGTTCGTCATTGCGTCATTCCCACAAGACCGAAACTTTTTAATTGCTACTTCCTTCCCCTTGTATTCTCTATTTATTAATAAGAACATAATCTCCTTACCCACCAAATACATCCGAATATGCCCCAATTCCAAGTCGTTGGTGGGTTATTGAAAACTCACCAACGTTCATTGGTTTTGGAATCATAGGAAGAATAAAATGATCAGAAGCTTTAATTACAGATAATTTCTAAGAAATTTCTAGGACTACGTTTATCTTTACCTATTTCAAAAAACAAATTCAACCACTGCAATTGTTCATTAAAACGACAACACGACCGCTCGAGTTTCCACAAGATATCAATGGGAATCCAGGATGTGTTTTGACTACAGACTGAACGGAGGCAATATGTGGAGAGAAGATAGATGGTAGAGCTGTTACAACAGGTTGCATTGACTTGTGAAGAACAACAGAATATAACTACCTCAAATCCATTTCTGAAGCCTTACATTAATTTGACGAGGTTCATCCATAGAGCCACATGTGAAATAGTTTATTCCTCCGATACAATCCTTCTTTGAAACCGTAGTAGATTGATCAGGCTTGTACCACTCAGCCATAAGTTTTGTAAGCCATTTTCCTGTGTTATTACGGTGCTGAATGGAAACACAACGTTCTTTTTCCTCTGAACCCGTGATCGTGGGATAAACACGCAAATGATTATCTTGACATGTTGTAACAATCATGTTGCCACTCTGATTGAAAAAGGCAGAATTAACTGATAGGGGATGTACATAGATATGCAAGCATTCTTGACATTTTGGGTCCTTTACTTTTTCATGTGTATGAGGACTGAATGAAGAAGGTAACTTACGAATATCAAACAGTTTTACAGATCGACCCAGTGAGGCTGTTAACATCAGGTGATTATGTATATCGATCTATAATGAATCGACTCATTTGATTATACAGTATTCACTTTCTTGTCGTGAGCTTGGAATGAAGACTGTATTTTCTGATTTCGTGCATCTATTAAGAGGATTTCTCTTTAAATGAACAGACGACCAGGAAAAATACCCGTTACTTAAGCTGATATAAAACAAATTCTTATTAGTAGGGTCAGGAGTACAGTGATGAATGAACACATCAGAATCAAAGGAGTCTGTGGCTTTAAAGATAGTTTCAAACTTCATCAAATTCATATCAAAGCGTTTGATCGACTTGTCATAGGAACAGCAATACAAATCCGTTTTATCAGAATTGTAAAAGAGCCGAGTAATTGGTCTATATGAGATCTATTATGTAATCCATACTCATGCGATAAGTGGAACTGCCAAGTATCACCAATATCCGAAATATCCAGCATTTCATTATCTAATGCCTTCAATGATGACGTGTCAATAGAACAAGGAAGAGACCAGAATCCTAAAAGTCCTCCTTTATCACCAGCTGCAATCTACATTACATTCATCACAATTCCATACTAAGAGTTTTGAAGTGTTTGGATGAATTGCCATACTGTAGATTCGTCCAGGAACAATCTTCTTGGCTCCACTAAACTGGATCTTGGAAGTCCAAGTTCCTAGACTGGGACTATTCTTCTCGTCAGTAGTTTCTGATTTTACTGTTTCAAATAGTGACTTGAGATCACCTTGGGTTGCTAACTCCGATGCATCGAAATCACCATCATACGACTATTCATTATCCAATATTTCGAAAAACTCACAATGGTCCCTTCAATTTCCATTAGCCTCTCTTTTTCAGGTTTTGGTGGTATGTATGGATGACTCTCCCGTATAAAAAACTCATCCGGAATGATCTCAGGCTGTTCGCCCATCAGTCGTCTTGATTTCCGAATGGGCCCAATCACAACCGGTTCTTCCTTTTTCTTTTTGATTGGTGTTGCTTTCGAGAATTCATGATTTATCTAATTCAATGATCCTAAAAACAAGGACATACAGCATCAATGTGCAATTCCTCCAATAACTGCTTTCGTTTTTCCAAAGCTGCCTTTCTCTTCTCAGCATAGGGAATCTCTTTCACGAAATAGCTCTGAATATCCTTCTGCATCTGAATAATAGCGGATAAAAAAGGTCCCACCGAGATTTGAACTCGGATTGCAGGATTCAGAGTCCTGAGTGCTAACCATTACACCATGGGACCTCTCTCCGTTCCCTCATTCTGAATACTAAAAGGATTCTGACTGCCTTATCCTGCTCGTTACCGCCATCATTTTACCTATTTCCTATCAGCTTGTGTTGTACATGACTAAATAAGGATACTAAGAGGGTTTGTAGCCTTTGACCAAATTGGAGGCGAACGAAGATGGAGTAACGAACAGCATTATGTTTTGGTTCAGGACAGATGAAGAGTAAATCTGCTTCGGATGATAGCTTTGAGCCGGATAGTAGTAGTGCTGCTGACACTCCGAGCAAAGAAGGATCTCCAGAAGAACTACTCAAACTCAGTGATGAACCAGATCTACTTGCCGACGGTTGGGAACCAATGAACAAGAACATTTCCATATCTTCTCAGTAAAACATAAGTATAGATACTAATATAGACTATCTCCTGTTGGTGATATCAGTACAAGTAACTTAACAGGAAAGTGACAGAGTTGATGGGTGATGATCTGTAGACGACGTCAAAAATCGCTTCAGTTCATTACTACAGAATTAGTATTGATGATAATGAACCAAGAACAACGCTATGGACCTGCAACAGTGAATCCTAGTGATATTTCTCTGCAATTACGTATACCCTTTCCTTCTTCTCTAATCTAGATATCACACGTCGTCGCATTTATGATATCATTCATGTTCTGAGTTGTGTGGGTCTTCTTCGTCGCTTGAGTTATCGTCTTTATGGCTGGGAAGGTATGAACTCCATGCAACATCTGTTTACTCAACTTCTCAATGTTCCTGTATGTGATAAGCTGTTGACTAAGTGATAGTTTGATGAGTTCGAGAATCATTTTGTCCACTGTTTCAAAAAACGGGTGGATTTTGACATGACGTAAAGATCTATTAACTTGTATTCCATAGAATTGAAGAGAAAGAGGCAAAGAGCGAAAGCACTACAAAACACATCACAATCAAATTTCTCAAATATCTATTCTTATACCTCAAATCCGGTAGACGAACATTCAACAATCATGATATTGCACCGCTAGTCATTCGGGAGTTTCAAAATATAGAATCTGAGGAAGGAATTCGCAAGTTGAAGAAAGACCGGGAAAAAAGTTCTGATTGCAATGAAGGATTACTCCTAGGTATTGAACGACGATTATATGATATTATCAGTGTATTGTGTGGTCTTGGTATCATTAAACGCAAAGTCGATTCACTGGAATGGAATCTAACATCACTTGATCGTGATGCTGAAAACACTAGAACTATTGCTACCTATAATAAAGGGAACAATATGATGATCTGTCTTGCTAACTATCTCCTGGTGGATAATCCTTCAGAAAGTGGTATTCCCGGAATACTCCAGAAAGATGATCCTTCCATCGATGAGGTGTGGTCCTATTTACGAAATGTCTTTAATGAACGCCATATCATTACTGTTGTTGATATCGAATATTTGATGCGCATCATCAAAGAAGCAAGAGTTCATCCAATTGATCATTTTTAGAATTCACTTCCATTTTCAACTACATCTACCATCAATATTGACATTCCAGCAATTCCAGCGGCATCAACTCAATTCTCAACAAATGATCCGATCTCCGAACTGCCACTAATCGACATGATTCCTGGAATCTCAACACGAGTTACAGGACGAGTGAGTTCTGTTCGCTGTGATCTCCCAAGCAAGCGGGGAAAGCGGGGAAAAACAGTGAAGCGCACAATCGATGGCGACTGGAAGCAGTCACGAGAGAAACGATCAACTCACGATGAGGTGAATCGTAAGAAACCCCAGTCCAATTCAAAAACGAATGAAGTTGAGTTATTTGCAGAGACCGAGGTGATTTGGGGAGTTGATGTAGGAATCATATGGGGATTTCATGTAGGTACCAATAGATCCTTCAGGGCAATTCCTTCCATTCAACACAGGACCATCTCAACCCGTTTCACTTCGAGGATCGCCATTTCGATCCAATCCCTTTTCATCACCTCCAAAGCCAGCCTTATTTCTGTCATCTCCATTAGGAGGTCGGTCAGATCTGTTAGTTGGTCATTCAACACCACTGCGAGAACGATCCTCACCGCTATCTCCCCACGCCATATTAACATCTCCACTATCCTATTCACGTTTCAACTCACCAATGAGCTTCTCATTTACAAGTTTCCAGAATCGATCCCCTGATATTAGTATCCCACACCATACAGTTGAAAATCTCAATGTTGGGATTTCAACACTTGTAGACGCAACATCGATGGATCTTCCTGTTCTTCCCGCAATACCCGTATTTCCGGTTCCTGTTAATGAGGAAAAAGGATCTGAGCAACCATCGGACCAAAAGAAACCTTTAGTGTATTTATGTTTGTTGATGAGTCCTTGATGAATCCTTTTCAAACTATAAATTACTCGATATCAACTCGAAGAGGAAGGGCCAGATACGAAGATGAGTAGACCTAGTACACATTCCTAAGAATAAGGAACTTCTTTGTATATCAAATGAAGAACATCTCTTTATCTCAGACAAATCTTCAAACCCGAGAAAAGAACTTTGTGAATTGTATTCAGATTGATAACACAAGTAATCAGCTGTATTCTGTTTCTATGAACTGACAAGTTATAGGTTATTGTCTGGAGATAATATGGGAAGGATTCGTCTCTTTGACCTCACCCTTCTTGATAAGAAAGCACGTGAGAGATCTGAACTTTCCATATCAAACTCCGCTGAGAATCCAAGGTAGGAATTTCATCGTTGTAACTAGTTCAGATGTCACACCAAGATGATTACATCCATCTCATGGTATCCTCTTGATAATGGACTATTCCTTTCTGGTAGTACAGATCAATTTGTCAATGTGTACTCACTTAACATCCCTTATGATTAGGTTTGGGATACTGAGCGGTTTTCCATTGTATCTCATATTCGGTATAAGCACCCAGTTTTAGATGTTGAGATGCCTCCATCCGAATCCTTCGTACACAAGATGGCTGCTGTCTGTAGTGGTCTCAATGGTATTTCTCTTATTGACCTTTTCTCTGGTAATACTACTCAAGAAGTCGTCGGCGGACCTGAAAAAGCGACTTGTTGCTGTTGGAATCCGAAGTACGTGAAACGCTATTTTTGATTACTGTAAGGAATGAATATGAAATTGCAGTTGGTGATGCTAGTGGAAGCTGTGTGATTTATGACATTCGGAAAATGGCAGGTCACTGTGTAGTTAGGTGATCTGATCGTGGATTTCTGATATGTAGTGAATTTAAGAATCCTATTTATATCCTTATCCATACCATAACAACCCTCTTTCTTAATTATACATTCTGCGCCAATTACATCTTGTTTCTATACTTCAGATGGTAGTCGATTCATTACGTATTTGGTAGTCGTTCGATTCCACATTAGAGTTGGAGCGGAGCCACATCCAATTAGAGTCTTCGATGGATTCTCCTTACAGGATACTCACGTTCCAATTGAAGGAGTTTCCCCATGGGGAAGCATTGTATTAAAACCGTGTCTTGCAGGAGATCTCTTTTTGTGTTATCCGGAATCTCTGGCCTGTGCTGTGAAAGTGATTAGTATTCAGTCAGGAGAGTGCATTAATACAGTTGTGGGACATATGGATGCTGTAACCTGTTGCTGTTTCCGCAATGGATTATGTGAATTGTAATAGAGAGCTTTGTGACTAATATATAGATATTCTGGGGGTCGAGATGGTTTCATTCTTCGCTATGACAACATTCATGTGAATGACAGTGATTTTAGGAGGAGTGAACCTAGTGAGGAGTGGGAGGATAATAGTGAGAATTATTGTATTTGTTAAATAACATGTTCATCAGAGTGTACAGGCGCAATCGGGATGTACAAAATCATGTCCATTAAAAAGAATCTATAATTCAGACATTTATCAAATCTAGCACTTGATCAGTGAGACAATCTCCACAATGCTTACAAGGGAGTGTCTTGAGTTCTTTAAAACAATTTGCACAAAAAGGACGATGTTTTGATTCTCCGTTATACATGATAATGCGTTTAAAGAACTTGTCATCTGTGAATGGTGCTTGACATCGAAAGCAAACAAAATGAAACTAAAAGATGAGTAGATGCTATTTACATGTACATAGTGATAGAATTGATTCATAGCTTCAATGCACTTGGATTCAGTAATTTCATGCCCACATTCTGCACATATCTTACGATACTCTTTTTCATAACACTGGATACAGTAAACGGTATTCTAGACATCACATATCCATTTCAGACTAACATCTCGGATTTGAAACGGATCCGGACTCACTTTCTTTCCACATTTCTCGCAGACAAAACAGTCAACATGATACATCTTTCCTGCAACATCTAAAACAGTCCCGCAAAGAGGCTTTTCACAACGAGGACACAACTTTGTATTCATAACAATCGATTTAAGTGTAGCAAATAACAAACAATGATAGCAGGAAGAATATAAAGACCTCTACATAGGATTCCGTTATTGTAGAATAACTGTACACTGTAAAAAACAATAAAGCACCGTAAGCGAAGTATAAAAAGCAAAAAAGATTCATATCCCCATCATATCATCAATCATATCATCAATCAAGGACGGCCGGAGAATATCACTCACTCGAACATCATCCGACAAAGTCGCCTCAACATCACTCATACTGAGTTTACCAACAATTTCTCGTAATTCTTGACTTAGCTGTGATGATGTTTCTGAAATGCGCTGTTCTTGGATTGGTGGAGAGGGAATTGTGAGGCCTTGCTTTCCCCTTGGTTCTTGTTGCGGAACGGTAAATCGATGAATAGGCATAACCGACTGTTCTGTTGATGCTGTATCCGTTGTGATCCGTGATGAAACTTTTGGATGGATGAGAGGACCCCATGGTGTCTGCTTTACCTCAGATTCCCGTGGAGATGAATCAGGAATCACCACAGGATCAATTGCATAAAATCGCGGGGAAGAGGAAGGAAGTGGGGGAGGTGCTTTGGATGGTGATTTATTTCGATGTAATGAGAGTGTTAAATGGGGAGGGAAAGTAGGAACAGGAGGAGGAGGGCCTTTTGGAGATGATGACTTTACTGGGGACTGTTGGAGTATTGGCTGATTAGCAAGAGGTCGTTTCAAAGTAGATTTATTGATAATGGGTTGAGTGAGTGTTGATTGGTTCGCAGGTTGATTCATAGGACTCACGGGAGGATTCACAGATTGAGTTACAGGACGCATAGGTTGGTTCACAGGAGGATTCCCAAGCGGACTCCCAGGTGGAGCGATTACCCCAGCAGGCGTCACATATCGTGGCTCCGACTGTTTGAGAATCGATATGATTTGATTTAACTGTAATACTTGAGCTTCCTTCTGTTCTACTCATCATTATTTATTCACAATACTACCCAACTGGTCTGTTAACCGTTTAATCCGAGTATTCAATAAATCAATCTCTATTCATAACCCCAATCTTCTACCAAAACCTTTATCCTTCTGAATACATACTTCATTCACTTCATTATCATAGAAATGAATTAATTCACTCAATAACTCTTCTTGACTTTCATGCTGTTCAGTGATTCTTGAACACTATACTCATCAGTACAATACAACTCAAACCATCTGTCTAACTTGTTGAATCAAACGAGATCGACCAACAGTGCCTAATCGTATAGGTTTGGAATTCGCGCGAAGACGCTCACACATCTCCTATCCATTAATCTACTCATCAGCCAATACAGACACAACTGAATCACGGATGACACTCTCAATCTCATCAATATGATGGAAACATTTTTCACATAAAGGAAGTGAATCAATGTCAATTGTGGAAGATGTTAAATGAAATGGAGACAAGGTTGTATGCGGTAAATTACGCTGAATTGGAACAAGAGGGATAAGAGCAACAGATTCAAGTGCTGATACAGTTTCATCAATTTCTCGGGCATAATTACTAATAGAGTGAATAAAAACAATTGTCCCTGGTTTTAAACTCATTAAATGATCTTTTAAAAGCGCTGTTAGTTGACAGTAGTGATAAGTTGTCATACCGTTTTTACTGAGAAGCGTCTAGTAATAACTTGATTATCATAGATTCACTTCATTCGCTTCATAATCAGGAGTATCCACAACCTGAGCAATACATTTTATCAACATCTGCATAGAAACGAAACTTCGTTTGGACAAGGTTGTCAACTGACCGCGGTTATTCTTCACTCGCTGCGGCTCACATCCAGCCAAGTCGACGAATCGAGCTACTGAGATGGAATTCTCTGAAGAATTAGTTCCTAGAAGTCAACAAGCGAGAGTGAACAAACGACTAACCAGATGGAGAGTATAGATCACATGAATATCCTCTACATTCTTTTGTCGCGCCGTATTGTAAGTTTGGATGTTTCGAAGTCCTCGTGATAAAATGGACTTTGATTGAAGAGAAGAAGTCAGTTCCATCTCATAATAGGAAGGAGTAGATCCTCCAGTATAATTTCCTTTAAATTCAGGTCGTTCACTACTTATGAAAGCAAATCCGTTTGGTTACGTCAGCATATCCACACTCGATTCTTCATACACACCAACTACAGACAATTTCAAACTATAGCTCGTTTGAGACGCTTTATTACGTTGAGCTATCGAGTCCAGTATCCGACGAATTGACCTCAAAAGTAAACCGTCATTACTACTCCTAATCTACCCTCTTTTCACCTACTTTGAATCTCCAACAATCGTATAACTCTTTCCACTCCCTGTCAACCCGTAGCACACAAAAAGAGCATTCTGCTTTTCAAAGAGCTTATCTATGTAACTCTGCCCAAATTTCTGAAAAAAGACTAACTAACTATTCAAATCCACAGCATTCATATACTTGATCCACGGAAGGGTCCACTATACTCGAAGAAGAAAAATGAGCTTCCTTCCTTCCTTGACGATAATACTACAATAAAGAGGGAATTGTATGCTCACAGTTGATGTCACCGGAAATACTACATCAAAGGATGAGTTGGATGTCTTCTTGAATAGGGGAATGAGTTCCGTAGATCCAGACTTTTGGGGTCGAAAGCGATCAATAACGAGGACCTGCTTTGGACTCTGCATACGATGTCACCTTCACGATTATTAGTTTCTTTCAGCTCGTACGCCAAGGTGGAATTCAAATCAAATGGATTTCTCACAAGGTGACAGGGAATTGGGCGTATTATTCAGTAGGCGGTATTTCTGGAGTCCAAATACCGGCGCCATTTTCAGTGGTCAAAAAAGTATCTTTAGAATGCTAACACAAAGGGTGTTATACTGTACGAGTATTGGAAGAAAAACGATTGGTCCACCAATTGGAAGAATTCTGCGCAGATCCACTAGTGATCGACCTGATGTGAGTCGGGAGTTGTTCATTAAGCATTGCACGGAACTGATTGAACGGCGTGGCTTTAGCAATATCCATCTCGGAGTCAAAAAACTATCACGCGATGGAAAGGTTGAAACGTTTGATATCTCATATGGATATGTCATTCGTCATTACTGTAAATGTAACTTTGGAGACAATCCTGTTCAGGTATCGGAGATTAAAGCCTTTGAAGTCGGATCCTTGTTGAATCCTTATCCATAGAAATCTCTTCTTCGTTGCAAGATTTTGCCGACACGAGGAGTATTCTTTAGCAAGTCTCCTTTTGTGAAGGATGACTTAGATTTTGATGTTTTACTAGTTGATCCTGAGAATTATTCACTGCTGTATCAAGATGCAGTGAAAGATCGGGTTATTAAGTATATCATGTATTGTGCTTGCATTTGTGCCTTTATTCTGCTGGGATGGTCATGTAGAAAGTGGATTGTACTATTTTTAGTATAGTTTTTGATGATCATAATGTTCATTCGAAAAGGTTGTTGGCCAAGTATCGACGCTACAAGCACAAGTTCCTTGTTGTGAGTGAAGAGGAAGAGGAGGAAGAAGAAGAAGAAGATAATGCAGTTGCTTTCTGGCCTAAGTGCATATGAGTGATTGTTTGTTGGAGTATATATGGATAGCTAATATGTCTTATTTTATGTACAAGCCAATAGCCACACGAATAACACCACTTATGCTCCAAAACAAACAACTCGCTTTTACACTAATTAGCTACGGAAATGGCATACAATACAGAACTGACAGAGCTAAAGATGAAACAAATCCCCAAACTACATACAATCATAATCAACACCCCACAATCAATGAGAATATTAATGAAATTGGAAAAAACTATCTTCGTAGTAATGTCTTGAATATGGTAAATGCAATGAATCAATACAAAGACAGTCATCACAGAAAGTGTTCCCCAAATCTACATCTCACATTGCTGTACGATGATTACAATCCTCTTCAAATTTCTTACTACATGAATACAACAGAATAATACAATAGCTTCGCCAAGAATGGGAACAGACAATGCAAGGAAGAACGAAAAGTAATCCTTCCATACAAAGACGACAAAGAGAGCAAGAAGAGCTCCCTATATCATCAATTAGAATAAAGATCAAGACCAATGTGAAAGAAGTCGAGATAACCATACGATTAACACTTGTCTCTTCTTTTTCCTGCTTCAGTAATCTAACTATAATATCAATAGGGCAAAGAAACTCTTCTTTTGTATTCAGGACATCGGGTTGCGTGTTAACAGCTAATTTGTTATCAATCTATTCTACTTGTACTATTGGAAGTATTCCATTGCGTAGATGTATCATTTGACGGATCCTTGAACAAGGCTCTTTTTGACTCGCAAGCAACAGCTTGCCCAACAGGAATGGGATAACTCATTATTGTCTCCTAATATTATCTGATGACTTAAATATACATACCGAATCCTCGGACACAATTTGTGTTGGATTTGGTAGTCCTTTGATTTATCCAACAGCTCTCGTCCAGTTAAACATGAAGATTTATCAGTTTCTATTTGTTGTTCTCTCGATGGTTGGGTATAACTTAGATGGCAGATTACATTGATAGATATTATTTTGTTTTATTCAAGTATACAAGAGTATGTAAAGACGATCATTTTCGAACACAAGTAACATTTTGTAGAATCGTTTGATTTCTAGTTATTTATGACTGATAACTCAACAAATCGGATTACTCTAACACATGGTACTAAATTTGAGTTGGGCTGATAGTGAGACATGGATTTCCGTTTTCATAATGTGTTGACGAGATCTCCTAATTTATTTCAGTCTCAGGTTAAAGAAACGAATATAATGCGTCAGGAGATGGAACATTCTCCTACAGTGACAGAAAAGGCGATTCCTACAAGTAGATCGAGAGTGTATTGATATCATCGCATAGGTGTACTCCATTTTACTCTTATCATTCCCAATTCCCAGAAAGCTGTTTGCAGTGATTGTTTTATTCTTCATATGGGAAAGCGTATTCCATATGATCGTAGGTGAAGGACTAAGAGTGAACTTAAGAACGTGATTCCCTTTTAAAAGATCCAAATCCTGTCTCAATTTCGGTTATCACTTCGGCAACGTTGGTACAGCACATTTTCCTTATGAGTAGATTTGAACGTTTAGCCTTTATTCCCCATCTGATGAAACGGTGGCCTTCATATTTCGTATTGGCTGTACAGTGCAAGAAAGCGAATGTGCAACAAACTGTTACATATGTTCAGGGATTACAGCTTCCAGATCGTGTTTCTATCGTTGTAATGCCAGTCAAACCAGACCAGCACAAATTCTATGTAAACAAGCTACGAAATCTTGCCATCAAAGCAATACGAACCACTCATTTTATTCCATTTGATATGGACATGTGGCCAAATCGTTCGGCTTGTTTCAGTGCATTATTCGTAGATAATCTATATTCTGAACTCATTTCTCTTCCTTCCGAGATTCTCAATTCGAATGAAACAGCTGTTATTATTCCCGCTATGTTTATTAAACCGAGTCTTGTCTTACCAAATTGCACTTCCATAATGGACTGTGCTTTGAAGAGCGAGTCTTTTTTCCCCACCAACAAAAGTGAATTACGGAAATGTCTTCATAAACAAGTCTGCACAACAATGAAAGAGCGTGGGATGCAGCATGTAGTGATTTTATTTGTATTTAATTATAGCGTTATGTTACACAGAAATGGATTTCGGGTGATAGTCAGTACTTTAAGATGAAATGCTTTGCAAATCGACTTCAAGAACCGTATTTTTATGTTTGAAATTGAATGATTAGGTACATCATGTTGAAGTATTCAAAGGAGATGTTACTATTTGATGAACGATTTGTTGATTATGGATGCAATAAAGTCCAGTATGTGGACCATCTTCGACTCATAGGATATGAGTTTTACTTACTGGGCAGATCATTCGCGATGGATCTTGTTCATCATGAGTGTGTATCTGGATTATTACTGATTTTTAGTTCATCCTATCGTAAGTGGTATTTGTCATATGCAAGAGCAGCAAAAGAGAGCGTGATGCGAAAAGTGTGCAATGCATATATGGGGAAAGCAGAATTAATGTACCCTTCAAGTGCAAAAGTGGGAATATGTAATTTACTGTATTAAACAGTATTTCTTAACTATAAAGTAAACTCTCTTCATCACGTTTCTGACGTCGCCTTTCCAGATAGGATCCAGTGCATGTCGTAATGTAGATAATCGCTACTACAATAATCAACATAATCACAATCACCAGAAGCGTGATCAATCCAGTAACCTGTGGTGACGCCACACAGCCATCATAATTTAGGCGATAGAAAGAATGATTACTGTGAATCAGATAATCTTCTACAATGTAAGTCTCAATTTCAAGACCTGCTTGTAAAATATAAATCAATTGTTTCGGTATAACCAACTGCTCGCAAATAAGAAGCAAAGGGATTTTCACCTTTACTGTCCGTACAATTCAACGTTCTGTTCATGACTATTCTCATACAGTTCAAACGTTACATCATATTCCTTGGATACCTCAATCGGAGTCTGACAAGTCCACTGTTTTAACCAGGTATCTTGCAACAAAGTGATGTAACAAGACTTATACAAAATATCACCTGTAATATCTATAAGTTAAATTCAACTCTCTCTCATCATACGAGTGGAGTTTCCTTGCATTTGTCCTTGACTATCCATCAGACCGATTCTCAATCTCTACATGATTCCATTAAACTGAGCAAATATCTGAGTTCCTGTCGAACACGTTGTATCGTCATAAACATACCAATCCACATCAATATCCGTTGGAAGGCCATCAATACTTCCAAAAATCTTTGTTCGTACTTGATGATCTAGTTCATTATATTTTCCAGCACAGACTCACTATTCCAACATTCCGACAGGAATTCACCACAATCTTTCTATTACCAAATATGTACAATCACATACTAACATTTCCAAAGTCTTTCCCTCTAGAAGTGACAAGATGTTAAGGGTCCTACCTCGCAAGTACTTCTACTCCACTGTTATGTTGTGCGCAGCACAGAGAAAACATAAAAAGAACAATGAAGTACATAAGTCTAACAAACAAAAGGCTTAATGAGTATCCTCCTTAAGCAACTTGTCATCAGGACTTTGCCTGAGTGATGTTCTCTTTACAACGACAACAGCAATTACAATGATAACAATAGCAACTCCAACGCACAAAATTGGTATGAGCCAATTAAAGAGTGCAGGTGGATTTACGCATCCCTCATAATCTATTCGGATGAAGTGATGATTAGCATGAATCAAATAATCCTCTACGTATCATCATTCATGCGAAAATAGACTTGCAAAAGTGAGATCAATTGTTTCGACCATATCTGTGACATTCTTATAGAATGCAAGGGGATCAATTCCTTTTTCGTCAACACATTTTATGTTCCTTCAACTTATCTCAATTCATATACATCATACACGGATAAATACTCGACTCCCTCTTCAATTGGAGTCTCACAATCCCAATTAGCATACAAACTTGGGTCTTTAAATGTAAGCAGTGCGCTCTTATAAATTAGATCCCCATAAATGTCTATTTATAACGATGCCATCTATCGATAACGAGTTGTATTTCCTTGTAAACCATCCTTTCTACTTCTAAATCACATTGCAAATATGTTACACATAACCCATAAAACGAACAACGATCTGTTCCTTCGATTCGCACTTCTCATCAAGATGAACACTGTGATACAGATCAAGATCTGTCGGAACTCCTTGTGTATAACCATATAAGCGTAGTGTAGTAAAGTGTCCTATTTCTTAGAACTGTCTTCTTAACTCACGAGAAAAGCAGTCAGAAACAAACGTCCCACAATCTAGCTATGATATCTAGAATATGAGAAACCCACTTACTACTCCATAGTTTACAGATCTATGCATAAACCTTATCTACTATCCATACTTGGTCACAGGACTTTTTAGAGAGGATGTAAAACATACCGAAACAATTACAAGCAGGCAAACAATCTTCATTTGCATATGCTCGGGGTTTTGACGAAATGACTCTCTCAGTAACAAACAAAAAACGATGTTAACCTTCTACTTATCCCCAGTCCTCTTCTTGAATGATTTGTGCAACTGTTTTGAAGTTCATTGGAATGTGTTTCTCTATATCTTGCTTCTGCTTATGATTCAGTTACTCCAAACCTACGCGTGTCATCTGCTTCCTTCTAGTAACTTCTCGCTGAATGTTAAGCTGCTGTTGCCGCAAGTCTGTGTATTCTTGATTCAGTGCTAAAAGCCGCGAATTCAGGTTCATAGACTAGGGTTCGGTTCTTCTTCAATACCTACTTCTGCTTGCTTCTTCTTCCATTGGATCATGAGGGTATTGTAATCCTCTTGCTGAAGAATTCGCTCCATTTGCAATCGCTCAAGTTCTTCGCGTTGAGATTGAGTTGATGACTCCAACTGTTGGAGGGTTTCTTCCAGATGCTGGACTTCTTTCATCTTCACTTTATGCAACTTTCTATTCCATACTTGAGTGTCCATGTGATCTCGATTCGACTCTACTTCCTTTCTCACTGATTGTTCTATATACTGGATCCATTTCTGGTGTTCTTGCTCATGAAGCTGTTTGAAGTGGTCTCTTTTCCTAGATAGCTGCTGAACTTGCCGCTGCAATTCTTGAATCTCTTCATTCAAGTGTATACACTGATCATCAATAATCTGGATTCTGTGAAGTGCTTCTTTTCGTCGCAATACACGTTGTCCATTCGCTAGTTCTTCATAATCGTCCTTTCTCCTACTGGATTCAATTTGACACAGCTTCAACTCCTCCATTTCTAATTCTCTCTTTACTATCACTTATACCTCCATGTCACAATCACATTCACCATATCGCTTTGAAGCTGTTTCTAGAGCCTCCTTCTGGTCATTTAATTCCTGCTGATTCTTTTCTATGTGAAGAGTTAATTCGTCCACCTTTTGAACAAACTACGAATTACATAATCCTAACAAGTTTATACACCTGAAATTGCATCGTTTGAGTTCATTTGCTATTCAAATCTGTTTTCCCTCCATTCAGAGAATACGATCTAATATAATCATCATTCTTCTCTAATTTGGTTGCTGTTATTATGGAATCTACTACGCAACTCATTGATGATGGAGAGGAAGAAGTGTTTCTTCAACAACTGGAGATGTACAAACAACGAAAAGTGGAATTTACACCTGAGACGGAAAGACTATATGTGAAATTACTGTGGAGGAAGGTAAGCTCTTCCCAAGACTATTTCATGTGTCTAGAGAATGACGGAAATGGGTCTTCCATTATTCAATCTTGATAAAGAGATTCTTACAAGTCTCAAGAAAACAAGAAAGAGGGAACAGATTGCGAAATAGCTTTACGAATTTGAATGAAGAAATAGTTCTTCGCAGAGTTGGCGCGTGTGGAGGGGACCGTGGACATGATGACCAATGGTTCTAGGATCATTGTATATTTCATAGTCATTCCCTCCACGATGTATTTTATCTCCGAAGAAATGGATTTCATTGTATTCGGAAAGGAATTGCAGACAGTATGTTTTATCGAAACCCTAGACCTCATCTATCTGAGCCAAGTGAACATCTGGAACTACGTCAAAGGATGTCTGACCCCCAATGAGATAGGTAAAATGAAGATTCTCAAACTTTGCTTTCAAATCTTCGATCATCTTCTCTCGAACATGATGGGTCTACTTGTGAACTCTTGCAAAATCCTACTTTATCATATTCTTCAAATAATGCCCTTTCCTGAAGAGTAGCATCACGACCCATAGGACAAATATTGATCATCGATGTTCTGAACTGAACGAATGTTCCTCTACCATTCACCAGAGTTTAAACATATACCGTTTAATCGGTAGGTCCAGTTCACTTAAGTAGCGCAAAACGTAACTAATAAATGAATTCAACTTCTCTGTTGTATATTTGTCAGTGAGATACTATCGAATCATGAATCAATATCGTACCGACAGCCACATGGAAGAGTTTATTCTTCTGATATGCAGTGCTACCATTTTGTGAAAACAGGTAGTTCGTCTGGGAAATTACTGACAGTTGATCCAACGTCAATCAGGACTTACAGTCTTCTCCCAACTGAGTCCTATGCTTTTCATAATCTGCACCTCCAACAAATCCAATGTCAATAACTGATGATAGATTTAGGAGGAACTCTTTCATCTCCGTAGAAATGTCCTATCATTAACCTACTCCGTTGCAGATACCTGTCTTGGCTCCGTTAAAGTCCCATCGACATCAAATAGAGCAATGACCTTATGTGACATGAAAATGAATGACAAGAAACAAGTCAAAAGCAAGGAATATCACTACAGGCATCAAAAGCTGAAGTTAAAATTCATGGTAGCGGGATTCGGCTGCTGAGGCTTGGTCTGTTGGGGCATGTTGTAGTAATTAGCCTGTGGTTGTTGCATACCGTATCCCACATTAGGTTTGTTATAGTTCATTTGTGGCTGCATACCATATCCCATCTGTACTTGCTGCGGCATATTGTAGCCACGCTGTTGCATGTTGTAACTCATCTGTTGCTGCTGTGCTCCATACCCCATTTGTGGTTGCATGCCATATCCCATCTGTGGTTGAGCAGACTGAGCCTGCATACCATATCCCATCTGCGGTTGGGCAGCAGGTTGAGGCTTATTATAGAGACTCATAATACTACTCATATCCACTTTCGGAGTCGTAGGGGTTGGAGTGTTTGTTACAGGAGTGGGGGTTGGAGTATTTGCTACAGGTGTAGGAGTAGCTGAAACTGTCATACTACTCATCAGATCCTCCATTGGAGAGGCCTCAGGAACAGGAGACATGTTGAACATGTCGTCTTCAGCTTCAAACTCCTCTACAGGAGAAACAGCTTCCTTCTTTACAGGAACCACCTTCCTTACAGGCTTCTCCGAGCTTCCACCAACTGGAGCTTCAAAGTCATGAATATTGCCATCAGCCACCCATCTTCTCTGTTCATACTTTGCGCGGATGAATCTCTCGAGTTCGGCCATGGAACTGTGTTCGTCGGGACGAGGATAGTTTGCAGGCAACTTAGCCTCCCAATATGCATTACATCGCTTATTACCCCATTTCTGCATATTCTTAATATGTTCATTCTTCCAGCTATCAAGAGACACAGAGCGGACGAAAGAAATGTGAACTCCTAGATTACGATGAACCCCTGAGCAACGAATGCAAATGAAGCAACCGAGAGTCGCTGAAGCCCATCTAGGTCCTATAAAAATCAGACCAACTCATTCGAAACCAAATACCCTTTGCTCCACAGTCGGCACAAACCTTGTTGCAATCCTTCTTCAGAAGCTCCTCTAGAATCTTCTTATGCGAGGCTTTGATCTGACTCATCGTCGTTGGTAGAATATGGAAATGCACACGATTCCGTAATCGGGACTATTTTGGGACTATATGTAAGACCCTAATTCAATAGGGACATTATAACATTTATATCCTATATCTTTTTGTATCCAATCAGCAATTCCCTTGTCATTTAGGGTGATGATTTACCATAATTAGGAGATAGATTGATGAGTTTAGTATCTTAAACAGGATTTCACTCAATGTATGAAACAAACAAAATTAACTAAAAGAACAGACAACATATACCGGGTTAATCCTGTTTCGAATCACACAATTCCCGTTCCTTTTCCAATGGATCTAT
Source organism: Blastocystis sp. subtype 8 (assembly GCA_027406425.1). NCBI lineage: Eukaryota > Bigyra > Opalinata > Blastocystidae > Blastocystis > Blastocystis sp. subtype 8. Next base: position 136,919 of record JANPWN010000184.1, read on the forward strand.
TACATTCGAATAGTCCTGAACATCATCATATCACTATTCTACTACTTTAAATTGGAACCAGCGAAATAAAGGTGTTGATGCGATTCTGTGGTACAAGGAACGGAAATACTAGTTTAGATCACCTCAAAAAAGAATTACGGTGATATCAAAATAGTACCACGTTAGTCCATACATTATACCTACAAGCACACCCACAAGGACTTGAGGGAGGGAATGTTCACCTAAATAGATGCGTCCATAAATGACCAGAAACCAAACAATCCATAAAATGATAATCGCAATCACATTCTGACTAAATGCTCGGAGATGAACTCTAGAATCAAGACAGAGGAGCATATGAACCGATTGAAAATCCATAATGTGAGGTAGATGCATAAGCAGGACATAAACTGAGAGTGATCGGAGGGCATTCCATGAGTGACCTGAACCCCACCTGGTCTCTCTTGTCTGAACACCCTTTTTAAAATTTGATTCAAAAGTGTACAACTAACCTAAAAACATTATGCAATGACAAAGAGTCAACCATTTCCACAAGAAGGAAACAAGAATGAATATCACGATGGACAAGGATTGAAGAGCAAATTATAATAACAAATACCCTAAATTATTAGCCAGAAGGGAAATCATCAAATACACAGGAGATAAGGACATTAATGCGATAATCCAGCCAAACAAACCATCATCCTTATCGTAGACTATGTAAGTGAGGGAAAAAGGCTCAGGAACCATGCGTATTTTGATCGAAATCAGCTTTCAATGAAACCCCCGTTCCGTTTTTATCTCCTCTTCTCCCCAGTTTTGAAGGTAGATTCTAAGTAGACATAATGGAATCTTCAAAAATACATGGAATTTGCTATCATTGCAATTCTGAACTCTTTGGTGTGGTAATTGAGGTAGCAGGCAAATACTACCATAACAAATGTTTCTATTGTTGCAAATGTCGAAAACAGTTGAAGCAAGAAGAATTCCGTATGCGAGATGTATGCTTTGGTGTTTTTGGGTCCCTTATGACTAGGAGCGTTTCTTCTGTATTCCTTGTTATAGCAAGGAGTTTGAGAGAATATGTGCCGAGTGCAATGGGTTTATAACTGATGATCAGTATATTGAAGCTCTTGGACAGTTTTATCATATGGTATGGTTTTGGTCAATTCAATGATAAATTAGGATCATTTTGTGTGTTTCCTGTGTAAGAATGGCTTCCCTGACCAACGTTTTGTCCGAAAGGAGATTTACTACCGTGGTGAGCAGATGACGCGCCCTTTCTGCCTTGCCTGTCATCAAAAAGTCAAACAGATGGTTTGTCATAGTTGTCATCATCCTATGGGTGAGGTGGTAGGAAGTGAAGATGGAAAGATGATTAGTAGAAAGCATATGATGATCATGATTTCTACCATGATTTCTGTTACATTCGTGAGCATCCCGATGAAGACTACACAGAAGAGTTGTTAGAGCAGTCACGTAAACGTGAAGAAGAAGTACGCATAGAGCAGGAGAGAATTGCCGAAGAAGCGCGCAAAGAACAGGAAAGAGTTGCCGAAGAGGAAGCGAGAAGAGTGTTGGAAGAGGAGAGGAAGAAGAAGGAGGAAGAAGAGAAGAAGCGTATTGAGGAAGAACGTATGAAAGCAGAAGAAGAGAAGAAGCGATTAGAAGAGGAGGAGACTGTTCGTAAAGCAGCTGAAATCGCTCTCGAGGAAGCGAGAAGAAAGCGTGCGGAAGAAGAGAGAGAGAAGAAGCGACGTGAAGAAGAGCGAGTACAAAAGGAAGAGGAAGAGAAGAAGCGATTAGAGGCAGAGGCCTTACGTCGTGATGAGGAGAGAAGAATCGAGAAGGAGCGTCGTGAAGCAGAGCGAAAGGCGAAGGAAGAGGCTGAAATAGCACGTAAAGAAGCGGAGCGAAAGGCAAAGGAGGAAGAAGCTGCTCGTAAGAAGGAGGAGGAAGAACAGGAGGAGAGACGTAAACAAGAAGCGAAAGAGATGTTGGAAAAGTATCGAACACAGCAGCGTCATGTGGATTTCGATGATGATGATGATTATCTACCAGTAGAGAAACCTACAGTCCCACCTCCTCCAGTGAAGCCTGTGGTGCCTTCTCCTCCTACGGTGGCTGTACCTAGGAGTGGTATCAGTGCAATGTTGGCTGAGAGCTATGCTCCTATTCAGGGACGTCGTGTGAGCGAAACAGGAAAACAGGATGGTGATATCGCAAAGAGCACTTATTTTGAATATCCTCAATATGAAGACTATAAGAGAATGGATCAGAGAGTAGAAGAGAAGCTAGAGAAACAGGAAGAGAAACAAGACTCCGAGGAAGACCTTCCTGTGGCTTCAGAAATGCGATGTGAGAGAGTGGAAGAATGAATAACAATTAGATGATGTTGATGAAGAGTATTTGGCCGAACAGAAGCGTGTTCAGCAGTTGCCTAATGATCAATTAAGAATATATCCATATTCTGAACTCACAGTGAGAACCAGGTGAGGATATGATAAATAGAAACCCCAATTACCCAAGGATGTGGATGTGAAGAGAAGAGAATATCACTTATCAGATGAAGAGTTTGAAAAGGTCTTTAAGATGACAAAAGCTAAGTATGAGAGTCTTCCTAATTGGAAACGCAATCAACTTCGCAAAAGTCGTGGACTCTTCTAAGAATGTCTTGTATTGTAGTTTGTGTAGCTGGTTTGTTGCACATTATTGTTGAGAAGAACATAATTCAATTCGTTAGATGGAAACTTTCACGGCAGCCTTCAGACGGATTGGACTAGATGCAAAAGTCATTTCCACACTAGCTAAATCGAATAAGAAGGCAGGTAGGGAGTGATGCTCCAGATTTGTTGTAGCCGTTGTTGCAGAAGCAATTAAAGAAGCTGGAGCGAGTTATGGATGTGATAAAACGAAAGGAAATCTAATGTGAGTGAGAAGAAGAGGAGTTAATCTATAGATATAATATCGCAATGACGGTTCCAGAGTCATCGAAACAATATCGCCCTATTCTCCTGAAATGGGTCATGGAAGGAAAGATGAAGACAAATCTCCAAGTTACTGAAGCTGTAAAGTTTCTTAAACAGTTATCAAATCAAGAAACTGTTTAGATGAATAGAATTGATTATAAGTAGTTGGATCTGTCGCATTTGGAAACATTCTGTGGAATCGGAGTAGAGGTTAGTGATGCTGAGATTCAAGAAGCCGTTACAAAAGTAATTGAGGACAACCGTACTCAACTCCTTAAAGAACGCTATTCATTCCCCATCCCCAAGTTGTTGTATTCCCTGAAGGACGGACGTCTCAAATGGGCAGATGGAAGGAAAGTGAAGGATGTATTCGATCTACAGATTGTTGCTCTATTGGGTGAAGAAACAGCAGAAGATCGAGTTTGAGTTGTGAGTGTTGATAACAAGAAGAAAGCGAAACGATCCAAGCAGTCACTAAAAACCACTTCTATAGCAGATGGATTTGTTGAAGCGTAGTTGGAAATGGCATTGTGTTGAATTTTAGACGTTATTTGGAGACATCGAAGAATAGTACATCACTAGCCGAGCAACATCAAAAACGGACTGGAGGGATTTTGCGATGTCGGTTTCCTCCAGAACCCAACGGATATCTTCATATTGGACACGCTAAAAGTATGTATCTCAATTTCAAAGGAGCATTCGACCGATTAGGACAGTATTCAATTTATCTTGTTCATTAAGCTGTAGAAAAGGAGAGACAATCCTTCGTTTCGACGATACCAATCCCACAACGGAAAAACTCGAATTCATCGAAAATATTCTCGAAGATGTTCATTGGTTAGGTTGGAATCCTGTTAAGGTTACGTTTGGAAGTGATTATTTCGATCAATTGTATGAATTTGCAATTCAATTGATTAAGAAAGGAAAAGCGTATGTAGATCATCAGGTAATATTAGAGAAGGTAATCTGATATAGACCGCAGACGAAATCAAACATTCTAGAGAAATTGCAATGGCCCTCAGCAAAAAAGAGGAAATTGGCAGTGAGGATTGAGAAATGCTCATTAATGGATAGATGCTATTCCAGAGTCACCTTGGAGGAATCGGAGTGTCGAAGAGAATCTTACTGAATTTGAGAAGATGCGACGTGGAGAATACAAAGAAGGAGAAGTATGAAATTGTTTTTTCTTCAATCTAGGCAACATTACGAATGAAGATCGACATGCGTTCTCCAAATCCTTGTATGTGGGATCCAGTGGCCTATCGTATCAAGCACATTTCGCACCCTCATATTGGCGATAAATGGTGTATATACCCTTCATATGATTTCCAACATTGTCTTGTGGATTCTCTTGAAGACATTGATTATTCGCTCTGTACACAGGAATTTGAGATTCGTCGCGAGAGCTATTACTGGCTTGTTGACCAATTGAATCTATGGAGGGCATATGTATGGGAATTTGGCAGACTGAACATCACACATACTCTAATGTCAAAACGAAAACTGAAAGAGCTCGTTGACACCGGAGTGGTGCGAAATTGGGACGATCCTAGAATGCCAACAATTAAAGGCTTAAGGCGAAGAGGTTTCACTCCAGCGGCAATTAATGAATTTTGTGCCGATATTTCTGTATCTCGCACAACCACAACTACAATTGAATGGTCAAAATTGGAGCGATTTCTTCGTCTTGATCTTGATAAGTCTTCACCACGAGCCTTTGCGGTATTGCATCCAGTGAAACTTACACTTGTGAATAAGAAGCCAGAGGAGGTTACTTGGATCAAGGCTCCTCGTATTCCTGGAAATGCAGTTGCTGGAGTTCGAGAGTTGCCATATCAACGAGAGGTATTTGTTGAGCGTGAAGATGTCAAATTACACGATGAACCCAAGTTTTTGGGCCTTGCTCCTGGGCGCATTGTATCACTTCGCTATGCTGATACTGTGCGATGTGACGAGGTCCTTTGTGATGGAAATGAAATTAAGGAAGTGAAAGCAACTGTTCTGAATGAATCTGAAGCAAAAGAAGCAATGAAGAGTTTGGATCGCAAATTGGGTTCAATTCACTGGCTAGCAGGAGAACATCCTGGAGAGACTCCTCGTTATGGAGAGGTTCGTCTGTATGATCATTTATTTACGGAGAAAGATCCACTTAAACTCAAAGAATGGAAGAAGGGATTGAACCCATTTAGTGAAATTGTGATTCCCAATGCAATGATGGAAGCCACATTATTCGGTCGACCTGTCGAAGATCACGTACAATTTGAAAGATTGGGGTATTTTGTTGTGGATAAGGATACGACAACACTGGGAAGGATGGTGTATAATCGTTCTTGTTCACTACGTTCATTTTGTGTTTGTTTCATTCTCATCTTTTTCTAACAATGGGTGACTCACCTCTCAATGATTATATTCTGTCTTATGGAGGCCGAGATGATTCGTAAAAATGATGAATAGAGCTTTTTAGTTATCTCTTTTGGGAAACAGCTATTGCCGTTGCCTGTATCTACACAGCAGCAGGGTTTTTAATGTTCCTTGCAAATCGAAAGTTAAAATTGATATTTCTTCCATTCCTCTACGCCATACTGGGTTGTATTATTGGAATTATCAACGGGTTTATTCTATGTAGGTCTAAAAATCAAATATTTATTGTAGCGGCTGCCTTAGCTGCCATTTACATTTCTGTTCCATATTCATTATCAAAGCGAAGAACCTTATACTTGGCCATTATGCAAGCGTGTATTATCTGTTATAGTAAGTTATCCAGAAACAATCGCATTTCTCCTATTCTAGTTGTTTGGATTGTTTGTTTGAGCAGGTGTTGCATTGAAATGGTGACTAGGTATGACAATATGAAAGAACCTTCAGGTCAATCAACAAACAGTGTTAAGAACCTAAAAAACACATTAGGAAGATGGAGATGGAGCGATCACAACATTAACTTCAGGTACTTCATTTTCATTGGCACTTTCAGAAGCAGGTTTCTGCTCCTTCATTTCAATATCCTTTTCTTCTTCAGCGGCTGCTTTCTCAACCATTCGCTTTGTCTTCAACGCTGTTGCCTAATAATCAATTCTCTCTCCCTATCCTACATCACGTCGCCAGCGGACATAAAAATAAACAGGAATACTCCAGAAGACCACAGCAAACACAAATCCTATCAAACAACACCAGAATGCATGTAAATGAAATACAGAGAAGCATAATGCTGCGGCCAGACTAAACCAACCAACACTACAAACATCAGTAACATCAACTCTCACTTACCACATACCACCCATCATCAACGGTCCAATAGCTCCCGTAGATACATCTGCACCTTGGGCGAGAGAGACAGACACCATTGCTGTGAGAAAAATGGCAGGGAAAGTAGTCATAGCTCCTGCGATAACCCCAGCATCTGTCTGACTCAGTACACCACTGATAAACATAACTACAAAAGTTCCACAACCACGAATAAGATTAACATACCACTTCACTTTGTTCTTGCCAGCAGGCGTAGGTGGTAGAGTCCAACATAAAATAAATCCACAAAGAGCTGTTATAAGCATTATAGTAATACCGAAAACCCACATACTAACGCCATGCTTGGAAGCAAAGGATTGGAGGAGAGTCATTCCAAGAGCTGCAATAAACCAAATAAATAAAGAAATCAGCGAAGTAATCAACACCTTCTTACCATTGCTCCACTTCTTTGGAAGTTTTGGAGGGATCAACTTCCATGAGGGCATAAACAGAATATCGGTAGCAAACATACCGAAAAGACAGGCAATGACTGAATCAGTTCGCTGTTCAACTGTTTTCGTTTCTTCAGTTAAAATAATGTAGACTGCGGGAAGGATGGTTGACGGAACAGTTCCTATCACACTTCCTACAGCACCTCCAAAAGTCTCAATTAAAAGAGTAACAGCAATAGACATGAAAAAAGCTAACCCAGCAGAGATGAATACCTTTCCGAATTGCATCTGAGTAAGAGAAGAATGACAATTGTTGTCAAAGATAATTCTATAGAAAGTGGATCAGTTTGATTTAAAATGGATCTCTCTTTCCTAAAAGGTGCAATAGAAAAAGAACACATGAATGAACACTACTCTCCCAAAACAGTTTTACGCATCTACAAGATATGGCAATTCTAGGAAACACCTGTAAAGCTCTCCAAGATCTGTCCTTATGATAATAGAATAATAATGGGGAAAAAGAGATATCTAGTATTTTCTGCCTGCTTAGTTCTACAAGGGGCTTTCTGCCTCTTGAACCAAATATAGCTATTGATATTGAGAAATGAGTAGATGATTCATTTGTTGCGATTCTTATTTTATAGCCAAGGTAAAGGCTGTTGAACTTCGCCAGAAAAACCGTGATGAGCTTATGGCTGAGATTGAGAAGTATAAGAAGGAGCTTTCCCAGGTATTTTGAATTGCTGATATTTCTAATTTCTAGCTCCGTGTTGCTCAGGTCACTCAGGGTGCTCCTGCCAAGCTTGCTCAGATCAAGGTTGTACGCAAGAACATCGCTCGTGCTTTGACTGTTCTCAGCCATCAGAAGAGAGCTGCTGTATTTATTAAGAGGAAAGGTAATTTGTAGCTGAAGGAGCACTATGCCAAGGCCAAGTACCTGCCAACAGATCTTCGTGTAAAGAAGACTCGTGCTATGCGTCGTGCTTTGACAAAGAAGCAGGTAGGTATAATGAAGATGTCTTATGTGTAGGCCACGAAGAAAACTCTTCGTCAGCAGAGGAAGGAGTGTGCCTTCCCCATGAGAAAGTTCGCTCTCAAGGCATAAGTCATTATCTCGATCACATATGTTTCATAACAAACATCCTCCAACTAAAGACTATTCGTCCATGTTCTTCAACACTACGACCTTCTTATCATCATCACTAAATCCTTCAATAACAGGTATCGAACGCACGCTCACATCTCGTTTCTTCGTCTTCACTGTTCCTCGAACACTTCCTTCACTCCCTCGGAAACTTTTCACACTACTATTCCCCTCACTTCCTCTTCGATCATGTCCTTCTTCTCCATCACTCATCTCTCCATTCATATAGGTCATTAGACTGCTTCCTACACGGCCTGTTTGATTCATTAAGAACTGTGTGCCGCCAACAACAAATTCCTTCGTCTTCTTCAGCTTCACTCCAAGCGAAACCAGACTCTTCTTAAACTCACTTGAACGTTCAGCCATGTATTGATTCGTATGTACCACACTAGACGCGGGATCACGATGATGACAAAGATTTGAATCACCGAAACGAATCCTCAAATAGAATGGATCTTCGGCAGGAAGACGAACTTGCGAAGGAGGAGAGGGAGATGACAATGGTAGAATTCCAGAAGACCTAGCTGATTCCCGCGGGGATGAGAAGGTTCCATATCCGCGGTGACTTCTTGGTGTTTCGTCTTCATCGGAATAGTCCTGAAGAACATTAGTTTTTGAAGGACTACTAAAACTCCCGTTATGACTCATAAGAGAAGCATCGCTTGGAGTCAGAGAAGGAGTCGTGTTGTGAGGCCGTGTTGGAGTTCCTGAAGAATCTAATTCTTCTTCAAGGAATAGTGTGTCTGTCCGTGTGATGAAACTATGAATGAGAAGAAGAGAGTGACCTCACTTCGTATTAAACCATATAAAATAGCTCTGATCACGAATAGCCCCAGTGCACTGAATAGTGATTTTGATATCACCCTGAACCTCAAGTCCTCCTTCAAACACACAAATCCATTCAGCAACACCTCGTCTTTCATTGATTCTCATTGCTTCGGAAGATACCAATTCTGTGGAGACCTCAGTGAATGTGCATCGAGCATAAGATTCAGGGGATCCCATGGGGGCTACTGACTGAAACACGTGCTAGGAATGAATGAAACCATGACAAACATACAGAAGAAATAGTGATTTCGTAGAGAAGCGAAGTGCCCTCTAGAAGCTAGAAATAATAGAGAAATGAAATCATGACAGGAATCTCTACTCTCTTCATATGAAGAGCTTCTCGATCAAAGGCGTCATGAGTGTATAGATAATTATAATAGAAGACATAACGAATCTGCGAGGGACCTAATTATCATTACTCAACTCATCACACACTCGACACACATTGAATCTTAGCCTTCTCACTCTCCAATGCACTTTCACTAGTGCGTCGAGTTGCGAATAGTTGGAGGGCGGCTGCTGGAGAATCAGCGAGGCCTTGTTTCAACAGCAAACAGGCACAGATGAAACCAGTTCGACCTTTCCCTCCCTTACAATGGATGGCAATCACATTCGCGGGGTCCTGTCGTAACCACAAATCACTTTGATTCACAATAGCAAAAATCTGATCTATTCATTATCAACCCATTCAGCATCAACCAATCGAACATGTATTGTGATCTTCAATACAGTAACGTGTATTTCTTCCCCCAAAACACTTTGCACTGTCCTTGGAGTATCCAGCTTCAGCACACAAATTAATCCTATGATTTTTGGAATTCCACAAAACTTACACCCAGTAATGCCCCATGTGTGTAGAATTCAAAAAGCGTTCGACATCATCGATGTTGTTTCTCCAAACCGATTCCCAGACATTGCCAGGCCATGACATCGCGATGATCTGCTCTAGTCGTGAAATGAGTTCAATAACCAAACTAGAAATATCACTCATATCCAGATGCTCTTCTTCCTTCTGACTTCGATTGCGATTGAACCAATGGCGAATTGTCTGCGACACGTAAGATTTCTCGTGTTGAAAGAACTAAAATGAAAGCAACCATCAATAGGTACAATGTATGAACGAAGAAGGCGCAAAAGAAGGAATGTCTTAATGAGAGCTAAAATGGTTCGACTGAGGACCTGTGTGGTGAATCGAGCGACAAAAAACATTGAAGTTGAGACAAGAAGAGCCACCATCTCTAAACTCTAGAAATGAAAAACCACGGGAATCAGAACATCAGGAACACTAAGACGTTTCTTTAGAATCCAACAACGCAAAGCCAAATCAACCATCATAATTATTCCCACAACAACATAGAACACACTATAATGAAGGATCCAGGACATCAATACGTTATAACATAATTATTATAATCAAGAATGTAGAAGAGACTCCAAAGAATATCGATTGCCACCAGAATCGTCAATAAGCCTCGATATACTAAACATCACATCATGAAAATATGGGGACCCCAATGTCTTACAACAATAGCCAGTAACTCTTTGGATTGGATATAGAAATCACGACATTTCTTTTTGAATTCCTGTCTTTGTCTCAATTTCCTCTCTTCTTCCGTCTCCTGATTCTCTTCTTTCTCTTTCTCTTTCTCTTCCTCCTCTTCCTCATTCTCTGACTCCGTTTCAACTACCACATGGTGTTCTAATCGAAGAGACGAATCTTTTCGAAACGATTTTTCTTCTTCCTCCTCTTCCTCCTCATAATGGGAGTTCATTGGCGATCGGAGAAGATGATCCTACAATCACAAGTATTCATCGAGACTACGTCAACCAATCGTTGACTGATCATAGAGTTGATCTGAGCAAGAGTCACAACACGGGGATACATCACTTTTTGCACTCTTCTGTACTTTGCGTATTCTGCTTCATTCCACTCAATTAACAGAAGAGGAATATCCTATAAATCACGTTTCCTTTATATGAATACTTTGGCGATCATGTAATAAAACGCATCACGAATCGTCATTGAACTGGGCTTAAATGGGATGCGGACACGACGCAAACTGTCCATTGTAGAATCATCAGGATCACACCCTTTTGCGGTTAATTCAAATACAGCTTGCGCTGTAATCAATTCAACATATTTATTCTTTTTCACAAGAAAATGGCGCACACTATTTTCATAGAAGATAACCAAAACCTACTGGTTTTCGGTAACTTCGTAGAGTAAATAACGTAGGTCGGTATTCGCTGGAATCAGTGGAACGTCAATCGTAATGGTCCTGGAAATAGTTGTGTCAAGACTAGGAATTACATCAAACCCCCAACTGTACAATTCCTGGACATTTTTGGTTGCATTTCGATTTACCTACATATTATACACTTCAGTGCAAATCGAACAAGAGAGTTGTTACCTTCATTTCGCAATTTTGTTAAGAAACTGCGAATCTCCTGGTTCGTCTCTTCAATTGTTTCAAAATCACTTCCTTCTGAATCCATCGACTCCTCATCCGTATATGAGTCATAGTCCTAGAAATCACCCTTCTTAACCAAATAAACAGATTCCATTTCCTCTAACCGTCGCAAATTAGGTAGGGAACTCATTATCTGCAGATTCACAAAGATAAGAGAAGGATTCTTTGAATTTCCAAATGGACTTCTCGATGGCCTTGTCCGTTTCAGTAACCTCAACAAACATTTCCAAATATATTACACAATCAAACTCACAAAAACTCGAATGGACCAAGAATGTAAAACAGGTAACCCACAATGTGAATATGAAATCGATTCTGGACAGTCCATTACTTCTATATCTTCCGTATTATCATCAAAGTGATCATCATATACACGTGACTCACTAGCAAATACTGATTTCCATATCGAAACACTACTAGTTTGGGGGAAGGGAATCCACAGAACGGAGAATTCATCTCTACTCATGAGCTAGTTGATATGAAGAATACTCCTGATTGTAGTCCTGGTCGCTGGAATTTAGAATAATATACAGGGAATGCTCCGGAGCCATAAGTGAATATGTCAGTAGACCAGAAGTAGAATTAACCCACATTACGGATAATTCTGCTTGAGAGAGAGAATACTGTTTTCTCAGTTCAATTAAATCATGCGATAATGTGAACCATTTATAATTCTCGGAAGTAGAATCTGAAAAGAAATCAAAATCGAGCATGGAGGGAGTCTCCGTAAATGGAGTTTCAGTGAAGAATTCAGTACCCATGAATATACAAGGAATAGAGGGAGAGGTGAGTAGAATGGTGAGACCAATAGCATGAAGCCGAGGAATTCGATATTGTGGGTCTGTATTATTAGAACGAGTCATAAAACGAGGGTTTGCAGTGTTTCTCGACTCGTAACAGAAAATAGAGGAATGAGGAGAATGCAGATTTAATTGAAGTAGGAATGATTCAAGACGTGTGATGTTGAGAACAGATTCAGAAAGGATATCTGTGAGAGTCGATGATAAAGACCGGTCATATTCTGAATCGAACAAAGTCGATTCCAATGAATTCTTCATATCAGCAATCTACTGTTCACTTCATTCTTCAATCACTGTACATGAATCATACTGGAGTTTACAAAGAGTGTTTGAAGGAAATTCACACCATCGGAATCAATCGCTCCAAGTCCTTCCTGACAGAGCTGACCACCGTATAGAATACAACCAACATCATTCCATACAATACCATCTATCGCCGCTTCATCATACCAACGATTAAGAATCAATCTAACATATTCTAATCCCTGCTTTAATGTATTATAATCGAATCGATATCGCTTGCCAATCCGATCTGAGGCGTATGAATGAAGAAATGCACCAACACCACCAGAGCAATCCACATCATATAGAATCGAATTAGAATCGAATAAAGACCAATTCACCTCTAAAAATACAGCTATATTTGCTGCATGAGCTGCAGAAACGAGATCATGCAAATGCGTGATTGTTCCAAATTGTGAGTGGATGATACCTGGGAACTGGATACTAAGGTTCTCTACGGAATATACACATCTTAATCCATACTCCAACAATTAGCTCGACTTGATTCACATTTGTATTGTTCAATCGGAAACAATTCAAGGGCCGTTACTCCAAGTGATTTTAGATAGGAAATTCGAGATATCAACTGATGAAGATCTAAATCAGTATCTTCAGAATCGATAAAGGAGGGAAGAAATACTTGATAGATAATAGCTTCTTTTAGGGAAAATCCATTCCAAGAATCAGCATTGATGGGAGAGGAAACACGATTGCTCTCACCTTCTTGACCATAGAATAAGCTAGATAAAATTAAAAAAACATGGAATACATTTCACGCGATCCTAATGATAACCTCTTACATGTCCGTTTTGATTCATCATTGTACATTTCATAGTAGTAACTGTAACCAATCTCAACCTGACAGACATTAGCAAACCAACAACCATCATATTGTCGTCTATGAGTCACAATATCACTAATATTACATACTCCATCGGATATGATGCACTTGATGTATCATTAACAATCACAACAGAGGCAGAAGTTACGAAAGGAGCCCATGTTCTAAATGCAACTCCATAGGAGCAATAACGATTGCCGACACTGTAATATCGGTCTTCTTTCCAAATGTATGTATCTAGAAAGTCCATTTTCTCACATCCCCCAGTATCAAAATTAGGAACACACACAACACTGTTTTGCCACTGAATAAGCCCAAGTCGTAAAAGAACAAGGACTACGGTCAGAGCGATGAGAATCGTTACCAAAATAAGATAGATTAGAATAAGATTCAATGAATAGTGTCGTTTTACCTTCTTTTTTCGAATCGGACGACCATACCGATTCACTACCACAGGTTTCTTCCTCAATCTTTCGCCACCACTCTTGAAGAAGCATTTCTTGTCAAAGTAATCACTAGGAATACTTGCAAGATCCATGGGGCTTATTTATGAAGACCAAATGTGTAAACCGCGGGAATCATACTTTGTGTTGTCCTCATAATCTATCTTTCTTTTGAAAGTATGGTATTCTTAGTATATTATACTAGAAGTTATTGAATACAACATTTAGAAGTTTCTGTTACTTTTACGGAGTAGTTCTTTTGTTTCATCAGTCGTTATTACTGAGCAGTGGGAAAAGAATATACTATGGTGGAGCTGCAAATGCTGTTCTCGATAGTCTTGTTACAGATTAATCTGTTTCTTTCCAACGTCCTCATTTTACGTAAGGATATAATAACGCTAGTGGATCCCTTGTGTGTAGGATTCTTAGATGACTGATATCAAAGTGGCTATATAACAAGCAGATGATGGTATTGCTGTACTTCAAGTGGTTGAATATCCTGTAAATTGCCTCATTCATGAAGATGAAGATAGTCTATGTCTATCAGTTGAGATGATGGAGACGTATCTTTCATTCTTTGTCTAATCCGAATGATAAGGGGACTCCTGCAAAGGGGGAGTCAAGGCAGTTTAAATGTAAAAATAGTGGTAGTTTTGGCATTCATACATGGTTAAGGAAAGAGAATCCATTAATGAACTTCAGACAAGTACTCTAACTGTGGCTGAGAGAATAAGCTGGAGTTATGTATCATATTTTTCTCTTATCGATAAATCATCTTCTATTGTGGTGCTTTGTTCCCTCATATAGTGGATAAGTGGAGACCAGTGAAGCTGTATTCTGGTAATACTAATTACTATATTGAAGGTCAATACAAGGACACTACGAGGTGTCATATCATTAAAAGACGGGTGTATGGTGTCTTTTAGTAAACATTCCTTCAGTATTGTTCCTGTAGTGTCTCCTTTTTGTTATATAGACTCCTTTCTCCATCGTACTATCATAAGCAGGAATATCACTGTTAGTCCTCCTTCAATATGTACTTCTCTGCTTTCATTCATATACTCTTTTCATAAGCTGATTGTTATCAAGTCAACGTAAGAAACAAATAATAACAAGAGTGAAGTAGACCACAATACAATCATGAACAATAGAAGAGGAGTGAAAACAGACCATATCACAGGACTAGCAGTATTATAGAGAGTTGAGATAGATGTGACCCATACCTGAAGCATGAGAATGAACCTTGAATACTGTTTGGGAAGGAATCGCATCAAGATAAGAAAGGGATAAAATACACTGAATATCATAGACCCTGCTTGAATTGTCATACGAGTGGAATGAGTGAGAACAAAAGCAGCAGACCAGTGAAGTGATGAGAAAGAGAAGGTTGGGGTGGTACAGTATGTGAAGTGAAGTGCGATTGAAAGAACAGCAATAGATTCAGTCAATGATGTGAGAGGGAGTTTTTGAACGAAATATGAAGTAATCATGAGACAGAGAAGGGAATAGGAATACTGCGTATCTACAAAGAGAAGCATGAGAGAAGGAAGAGATGAAGGCTGGAAGACACAACAGAAACAAGCTATGATTGCTGGAAGAGTAAGAGATGGATTGAAGAGATGAATGGCCTGCATAAGAACCTGAAAAGGAGAGAGAATCGAAGAGGAATCAAAGAGAGGTGCCATGAGCAAAATCCATGTTGAGAGAGATATAAGAGAAGAAGAAGGATGAATGAGTGAGGCCAGAATAGAGAGAATAATAAAGCTAGTATTCAGTGGAGAATGAATGAGGGAAGGAAGAAGAGCCATACAAGCTATACTCGCTGGATAGACTCCTGGATGAATGATTAAGGAGTAGCTAGTAAATGAAGTGAGGTAAAGAATAAGAAAGATAACAGAAAATGGAGAAAGAGATGAAATATCAAAATGAAAGAATGGATAAGTGAGAAGAATCAGACCAAGAATACAATACCCATAACGAATATGTGTATTATCAAGAAGAGACTGAATGGTTGTAACTAGTTCATGAGTGGTCTGGTTCAATCCACTGGCTAATTCTCGACAATGATTTGATTCTCTCTCTAGTGGACAAGTCTTAATCCATTCTAATCTCTGTTTATAATATGTTGAAGTATTCAGAGAGACGGAAGGACGATGAACAGAAACAAACTTTAAAATCTGGTCTGTGTTATCAATCACTCTTGAGATCTGGTCATAGAGAGACACAGAAGGAAGAAGATTGGATAAATGGAATCCGATATTTGTAAAGGGAACCGGACAGGCAAAGTAGTAAGCAATGGTAGAAGCGAGATCACGAATATGAGGTTGATGCTATGAATGATTGATAAAAGACACTTTCACAGTAAAGGGACGAAGATTATATGAAGAGGTATATGCACACAGACCTGTGGTCACTTCATCATAGGTAGCCCCTCCGTGATTTCCCCATGTACTTAATCCATGATCACCAAACACTAGGAGAAGTGTATTGTTTGGAAGGTGTGAGGTAATGAAGGAGAGATGTTGATTGAACTTGAGAAGAGCATCATAAATAGCAGGATTAGATGGAGAAGAGGTGCTTGTTCGATGAGCATTATGATCCACAAGAAGAGAATGAACAATCAGAACATCAGTCGATGACTCCACAAATGCTTCCAACGCTTCTTGAATATCATCTGTATCATCGACATAGACATCAAACGAATCGCTTTCAGGAGGATCGTTAGAAAACACATCTCCTCCCAACTCCCTCCACACATGATCACCGGTATGAACAATACTCAAGTTTCTATAAGTGCGTAACTGGCGAAGCCAATGATCAGAAGTGAGAGAGGATGAAAAGAAGGTTTGACCGAGTTCAAGAAAACTCCGCATCCCACCTGTCAGAAGAGTTTTTACTCCCTGAGTTGTTGATGTTGGAGGATCTACTTTCATTGTTGAACACACTGCATGTGTAGGATCACTCTTCAGAAGTGACTGGAAAAAAGGCTTCCAATGTGGAACTGAAGAATTGAGAAATAAATAATCTGGTCTCGCTCCATCTTCAAGAAATACAATGAGTCGTCGCTGGGTCGTTAATTCCTTTTCAAAGGCCTTCTGGTTAATTTCTACTTCGATTTTACTATATTCTAAGGAAAAGAACACAAACGAACTCAATGGACAAATAAGCTACAAGAAATATCACAATCCCAGCAGTGAAAACAATAGAATCGGATCTGGAAAGCATTTCATGACATTTCTTCGCAATCGTGACAAGAAACAAGAAAGACTATAGTACATGTATTACTTCTTAAAACAGTCTTCCATCTTTAAAAGGAGAGTGAAAATCATATCAATGTCCTTCAGAATGTTAACATGTGCCGTATGTCCGATAATTGAATCAATAGACACTCGCGACTGCTATACATTACTATCATTAGCGCATACATACATCAAAGTCAACATCCCATTTTCGAATCTTTGTTGTACATCCAGGCTGTTTCAAATCCTTCCAGAAGAGATCAATCATCTCTCGAATCACAACAGCTTCCTCCTTAGTGGATGCCTCAATTTGGGGAGTGAGTTCGACACGCTCTGAATAGAAGGGAATATAAGTGTCTTGATAAGATGAGACGAGATATACATATTTAAATAGATACAATGCTATAAATAAATTCCCTCCAAAACAATATGCCATTATTCGACGCTAATTTGTAAATAGTAGTTTGGCGAAGATCTTTATGATCACGAAGTAAGAGTTCACTCATTTGAATAGACTCAGTAAACCGTTGAATTAATCGAGCTCCCACCTCCGTAGTGAGATTAGCAAACATGAGTCCAAGATGAGGAACATTCAGAGAAAGAAAGAGATGGAAGAATGGTTGATAAGGAAGAAGTGAAGAATTACAAATAGCTAAACGGAAGACAAGTCCTCCAATAGAATGAGCAATGAAAGAGATGCGTTGAATGGTCTGACCCTTACATTGATTCTTAATTGACTTGAGATTCAAAAGAATCTCTTCTACCACTTGATCAGCAAGATATGATAAACTCTGAA
Source organism: Blastocystis sp. subtype 8 (assembly GCA_027406425.1). Lineage (NCBI taxonomy): Eukaryota > Bigyra > Opalinata > Blastocystidae > Blastocystis > Blastocystis sp. subtype 8. Next base: position 154,385 of record JANPWN010000184.1, read on the forward strand.
CAGCATTGCTGTAACATTTATGCAATAAAATACATTTGACATGAGGATAGGTGAGAGTGATTAGATCCATCACTTTTTTCATATCCTGAGGATTTGCCTTATATCCGTGTAGAATGAAGACGATATGGAGAGGAATATGACTCATGTCTTCCATTAGACAGGATTCACACATAGATAAAAAGAAGTGATTTGTATGGCCACATGAAGGATTCTCACAAACCCATGGATTCAGATCCCTAACTATTCATCAATGATATTAAAAGGACTAACCCGAGAGGTGGGATGATTCGGATTCATTCCCGCGGGTATATGTTTCAATGAGGTAGGAGGAGAAATTCTCTTCATGTTGAAGTGTTGTGAATTGTGTAGAGAATAAGGAATGAAGATCCTTAAGGGCAGGTCTAATCATTACTTCCATCCATCACAATAACAAAAATGAGGGATCCCCACGCATGGTAGTGAATGCAATACGATGTCTCTTTTCTACATCTTGGTTCTAGGTATAAATCCTAACATCAAATCTGACATGTCCATCCACATCATCGAAGGCACATGATACAACATGAATAAGAGATTTAAACCTTTCATGAAGCATAACAATACGATCCTTCATTAGAAGATGAGAGGCAACCGCCACATGTTCTTGAAGATGTTGTGATAAGACATTAAAGATACTCCATATCTGACAGCTATATGCAGCCATGTCATAACATAAGCGAGAAGCCAAATTTGTTTTGAGTTGGGTGATGGAAGATTCCTGAGTTGGTGATATCACTAAAAGGAATATCCCTTAATAATAAATACATTCATCTTCTTCCTTCACTGGAGTATCATTTTCAAGAATAGGACTCTCTTGAGGTGAATCAGAATCAGAACCAAAATCATTATACTCCATATAACCTCCAGCTGTTTCCCGATTTTCAGAAGGAGTATCATTGTACCAATCTCTTTCCTCTTCATCAGCTATATCTGAGAGGACAGATTCACGAGGAGACTCAGAAGACGAAGGAGTTCTATTATCGTTATCTTGGTGTAACTCATCTCTAGAGACCTGAAGTCGACTCACTTCTCCAACAGCAAGTGTTTGAGCTTTACTAAATGCAATACGAGTCGATGAAACTCCTGTTGTTTCCAATGGAGGAGGTGAAACTCCCTTCATCTGAAAATCATGCAGTGAGGAAACTGAAGCCATGAAGGAAGAGGTCTTTTGAATACCATCATCGGATAGATGTGTCACTACAGATAATAGGAATCAATTAGTGTGACCATGATGAGGAGAGGAGGGACGAGTTCGTGGCTGAGGAGTGATGATTGATTCAGGCATTGGTTCTGAGAGAACATTCTGATAGTGAACAACAGGAGATACGGTAAGTGATTAAGGAATTCCAGATATCAGGACAAATAAAGGATATAATTCTGGAATGTAATCATCTTCCATAGATTCTCCAGGTAATAGAAATTCAGTTCGAATTCGTTTTAATAATGCTGTAATGGAATTATAACTGATTTCCAAACACTTTTTAACCAGTGTACTAAATTCACGATATACTTGTCTTACCTCATCTGCTGACTATCCATCACGAATCTCACCACTAGCACTCACATGCACTTCATCAAAGAGATATTGCTGAAATGTTTTTGGAACCGAGGTAGGAAGAGTATGATGATCATAACGCACATCCAACAGAATACAAGTTGAAACACCCCGTATCTCACAAACACCCTTTTCAGAGAAGAGGAGATGATGCCCTTGAAGAATGGACTCGGCTCCAATATTGGAAAAGGTGATATGTTGAGACCCAATAAGCTAATAATGAAGAATGAAAGACATATTCACAGTATCATCTTTATAACAGTCTGAAGGAGCTGAAATTGTATCAAAAAGGAATGTATTTTCGTTTCCCGTTACATTGGGTATAGGATGCTTACAGCAGTACAGATCCACAACAAAATCGAAGTTAACGGAGCCCAGGGAATAGTCAGAATTTTCAATTCGCCAAATTGCACTGTCTCGGAGAGAGACAACTTCAAAGTCATTATGAATAGAGAACAACCTGGAAGTAAACACATTATTTTCCCTATCAATTGTGCAAGGTTTGTAGTAGCATTCCGATTCACTCACCTAACTATGACACTTCCTTGAAAATTCCTACGAACTTATTATCCACGATGTTACACTTTATGCATGGATTTGAATCACATGATAATATCCGATTTGGAAATTTGGAGACCAACCGAATACGATACTTGTAGATCCTGTATATCAACACCAACTAGCATCCAAATACCCTTTTTGAGTTACACCCACATTACGAAAGGTGTCAAAATCCATAAAGACGAGGAATACCGTGTTCAGAGACATGTCTTCAACTGTGGGTTCAAGCAAGTTAAGAAAAATAGCAACGTGGATGCAGTACGACAGAAAACTGATCCCACTATACTACAAGAAAAAGTGGACGAGTGTACAGAAAGAGATTGGAAACAAAGAAGAGTAGAACTACTTAGTTCCAGGTACAATCCATCTAGGATTAACCTCGCCACCCAGCATTCCCTTGAGAGCAAATTCCGCAGCCATCTCTCCCATACGAGTACGAGTAGCAACTGAAGCGGAAGCGATGTGAGGAAGAATCACAACATTAGGCATCTTTAAAAGAGGATTGTCAGGAAGCACAGGTTCGGGATCCGAGACATCGAGACCAGCTCCTCCGATGATTCCCTCCTGTAGAGCCTTCATGAGATCAACCTGGTTGATCACAGGTCCACGAGAAGTATTGATAATAATAGCGTCCTTCTTCATAAGCTTGAACTTGTCCATGTTGAACATGCCACGAGTGTGCTGGTTCAATGTTGTATGAATAGAGATGAAATCACTCTGCTTCAAGAACTCATCCATAGGCAAGTATGTTATTTGATAATCATTCTCCCAATCCTCTTTGCGACGAATATCAGTGTATACAATCTTACAACCAAATCCACGCATTCTCTTCACGACTTCAAGGCCAATTTCTCCCATTCCGCAGACTCCGAAGGTCTTTCCATATACATCAGTTCCACAGTATCCAAGAGGTTCCCAGGTTCCCCATCCACCATTGCGGACGGAATCAATAGCAGGGCTCAAACGACGAGTTGTTGCTAGTAGCAAGGCCACAGTAAGCTCAGCAACAGTTCGGTGCATAACACCAGGTGTATGACCGCAGAAGATACCTCGTTTCTTACACTCCGCAACGTCAAAATGATCAAAGCCAACAGACATAGAGGCAACAGTCTTCAGCTGAGGTCCAGCAGCATCGAACAACTCAGCATTGATCTGATCAGTCAGCAAGCACAAACATGCATCGCACCCCTTGATGTCCTTAAGAAGCTTGTCACGAGGAATAGCCTTGTCTGGATAGTCCCAGCAAATAACATCAATAGGAGCATCCGTCAACATCTTCATAGCAGAAGCAGGAAGTTGTCGAGTTACAAGGATCTATACATCAGAGAAGGTTGGAAAAATGACTTTCGGCCTTGCAGCAGATGCGAAAGCGCGTACAGTTGCCAGAGAACTAGAAATAATATCAGATCCTATGACAGTACTTCTTAGAAGCAAATCTTAATGCCAACATTAGCTCAAATATAAAGAAAGGAATGAAATTGTTTTTGAAGAAGATACAACAAGGGAATGGAGAATTGGAGGAATCCTAATGATTGGTCTTCCCCTTTGCACGTATCGTTATTTCTTGATTACCAACCGTCAACACAAATACTCCTGTTGATCCAAAATCCGCTAACGGTGGAAAGTTCCTATCTTGATTCTACAGTAATATCTCTTGGTAGTCATCAGTTTTCTTCATATGGGAAATGATGTTAAGAGAAATGAAGTGGATGCTGATCAGAATGAAATATATTCCACGTAGTTGGATTAGAGAATATGTTCTATATTCACTGATAGTAGGATCATCTGTTTCTGGTTACGAAACCGTTCAAACTTTATCCTTTAGTGGAAACGTGATCTAGAATCACTGAATATTCAGAAAAATACAAATAAATAGTGTTCCAGAGATAATTGTATCATCACAGTTCTTTTTCCTCCTTTTCCTTTCCTTTCTACCTCATTCTCTTTCGATCGACTCAATGGAGTCATTCTTTACCATAATGATACTATTAGATAACCGCGGTTCTACCAAATCGAACACTGTTTGTTTATCATAATGTCTTCTTCAATGATCTGGGATAGTACTGGTTCTGACATAAACAGTGCTTTCGCTCCTGAGGTGTGTAATCAGTTGGATGCCATCTTTAAGCCTAATAATGTTGCTCTGATTGGTGCTTCGGAGCGTGAGGGCAGTGTAAGCAAGACTATTCTCATGAACTTGATTATTACACCCTTTGGAGGAGGTGTGTATCCTGTGAACCCTACTCGTGCGAAAGTGTGCGGCATTAAGGCTTACAAGAGCATTAAGGATGTTCCTGAGCAGTGTGATCTGGCTGTGATCTGCATTCCCGCCAAGCGTGTCCTTGGTGCTGTGACTGAATGCGGAGAGGCTGGTGTGCGGGGTCTGATCATCATTTCTGCTGGATTCAAGGAAGTGGGTAAGGAAGGAGCTGCCTTGGAGGAGGCTTGTCTGGCTGAGGCTCGCAAGTACAATATGCGTGTTATTGGTCCTAACTGTCTGGGAGCAATGGTTCCTACAACTGGATTGAATGCTTCCTTCGCTAGTACAATGGCTCTGAAGGGAGAGGTTGCTTTCATCTCTCAGAGTGGTGCTCTGATGTGTGCTATGCTTGACTGGTCTCTGAAGGAGGGACTTGGTTTCAGTGCTTTCGTGTCGATCGGTTCGATGGCAGATGTGAACTGGGGTGATTTGATATACTACTTCGGTAACGATCCCAAGACGAAGGCTATTCTGATCTACATGGAGAGTATTGGTAATGCTCGTTCCTTCATTTCTGCTGCTCGTGAAGTTGCTCTCCGCAAGCCCATCATAGTGATCAAGCCAGGTCGAACTGCTGCTGCTGCGGCTGCTGCTGCTTCTCACACTGGGTCTCTCACAGGCTCCGATGACGTGCTGACTGCTGCCTTCAAGACTGCGGGAGTGGTGCGTGTGGATACCATCGAGCAACTCTTCGATATCGCTGCTGTGCTGGACAAACAGCCTCTGGCAGCTGGTCCTCGTATGACTGTGATCACGAATGCTGGAGGTCCTGGAGTGATCACAACCGATGAGATCGTGACTGGTGGTGGCCAGCTCGCTAAGATCTCGCCTGAGGCCATGGAGGCATACAACAGCTTCCTGCCTGGTGCATGGTCTCACAACAACCCTGTGGATGTGCTGGGAGATGCTCCTCCAGAGATGTATGCGAAGGCACTGAAGGTGGCTGGAGACGACAAGGAGAGCGACGGAATGCTGGTCATTCTGACTCCTCAGTCGGTCACCAAGCCCACCGAGACTGCTGTGGAGTTGGCGAAGTATGCCCATATCGAGGGCAAACCTGTGTTCGCCTCGTGGATGGGAGGTCGTGATCTGGAGAAGGGTCGTCAGATCCTGCGTGAAGCTGGAATCCCTGTGTTCAACTCCCCTGATGTGGCTGCCAAGATTTTCAACTATTGCTGGGAGTACTCAAGCAATCTGAATATGATGTATGAGGAGCCGAGAACTCCTCTCCATGCTGCTGATACTGATGGAGCCACGAAGATCATCGAGAAGGCTCTGAGTGAGGGTCGGAATCTGCTGACTGAGAATGAGTCCAAGCAGTTGCTGGCTAGTTATGGTATTCCTGTGGTGCAGACAGTGGTGTGTGAAACAGTGGAGAAGGCTCAGGAAGTGGCTGAGGGTATGAAGTATCCTGTGGTAGTGAAGCTGAACTCTGAGACCATCACACACAAGTCGGATGTGGGAGGTGTCCAATTGAATATTAAGGATAAGGAAGGTGTGGCAACGGCATGGAACACGATTCGCAACAATCTGGAGAAGTTGGGTAAGCTGGATGGTTTCCAGGGAGTTACAGTCCAGCGTCAGTTGAATCTGAGTGATGGATATGAACTCATCTTCGGATCGAATCTGGATAGTCAGGTGGGTCCTGTGATTGTGTTTGGTACTGGAGGCACTCTGGTGGAGGTGTATAAGGATTCAAGTATGGCTCTGCCTCCTCTGAATACTGCTTCAGCTCGTCACTGTATGGAGAAGACAAAGATCTACAAGGCATTGAAGGGTGTGAGAGGCAAACAGCCTTGTGATTTGGAGTTGCTCGATCAGGTGTTTGTTCGTTTCTCTGAGTTGATTGTGGATCAGCCTTGGATCAAGGAGTTGGATATCAATCCTATGCTGGCTACTCCTACTGATATTATTGCTCTCGATGCTCGTGTGGTCCTTCATGCTCCTGGTACTCCAGTGGAGAAGCTGTCTAAGTCTTCGATTCGTGGTTATCCTCATCAGTATGTCAGTTCATTCACCACCACTCAGGATGTGAATTGTACTGTGCGTCCTATTCGTCCTGATGATGAGACTGCTATGAAGGCATTTGAGGAATCATTGAGTGAGGAGTCGGTGAAGGCTTACATGGCTGAGTCGGTGTGTTTGGATACTCGTGTGTGTCATAAGCGTCTGGCAGCCATCTGTCATCCTGACTTCGATCGTCAGATACCTCTGATTGCTCTGGTGGATGGAAAGATTGTGGGTACAGCTCGTATGACCAAGCTACCTCTGACTAAGAATGGTCGTATTCTGGTGGAAGTGGCTGATGCTTATCAGAAGCAAGGATTGGGCAAGTATCTGGTAGAACAGTGTGTTATGATTGCCAAGAATGAGGGTGTGGAGAAGGTGACAATGAAGTTCTTCCAGGAGAATGCTGGAATGGTCAAGTTGGCTACTGCCTTTGGATTCGAGATGGTGGAACAGAAGGGAGTCATGTGTGCTAGCAAGTTATTCTAAGTTCATTTATGGATGTGTTTGTTGGATTGAGTGTTTTTCACATTCTGTTGTTCTTTGAATAGTTATGTTTAATGAAGTAATTGGAGTATTATACGTGATTCCTAAGGATATTTAAGAAAGAGGGCGTTTCGTCCACAAACGTGTGGTTCGTGAAAAACTCACATTAGAGTTTCTTGAACACGTTATTGTAGTTTGTACGAACTAGATAAAGAGCCATGTCCAAGGACTTTAAGAGTATCACCACAGTTCCCACTGGAAGTGAATTGGTGGACATCATTCTCTCAAAGACTCAGAGAAAAACACCTACAGTTGTGCGTCCCGGGTAGGAAGTTATTGTAACGCTAATAATCATACAGTTTTAAGATCAAGCGTATTCAAGCTTTCTATATGCGAAAAGTGAAATTCACTCAGCAGAATGCAATTGAAAAGCTTCAAGCAATTATTGACGAGTTTCCTCGTTTGGAAGTTGGCATACTTGGGTGGTCTGAGTTTTAGGAAATTCATCCTTTCTTTGCAGATCTTATTAATGTTCTCTACGACCGAGACCATTACAAACTTGCCTTGGGACAGATCAATACAGCAAAGAATGTGATTGCGCAGATTGGTCAAGATTACGTTCGTTTGTTGAAGTACGGCGATTCGTTATATCGTTGTAAGCAGTTGAAGCATGCTGCTCTTGGTCGTATGTGTACAGTAATGAAGAAACTGAATGCCTCCCTGTGTTACCTGGAGGAAGTTCGTAAGCATATGTCCCGTTTACCAGCAATTGATCCCACGGACCGTACTTTGATTCTCTGTGGTTTCCCCAACGTTGGTAAATCAAGTTTCATGAACAAAATTACGCGTGCGAATGTCGATGTCCAGCCCTACGCCTTTACCACAAAATCGCTCTTCCTAGGTCACATGGACTATCAGTTTATTCGTTGGCAGGTGATTGATACTCCGGGTATTTTAGATCATCCTCTTGAAGAACGAAACACAATTGAGATGCAGTCAATAACTGCTATGGCCCATCTTCAAGCAGCCATTCTTTTCTTTATCGATCTGAGTGGCCAATGCACTTACTCGATTGAGGAACAGATCTCTCTTTTCAAGAATATCCATCCCTTATTTTCTGGGAAGCCTCTCTTCCTGATCTGTTCGAAGAGTGATGTGCTTAAGTATCAGGATTTGAATCCTGAGGAGCGAAAGTTGATTGATGATGCTTTGTCTGAATCACATGCCACTTTGATGCATGTATCCTCACTACAAGAGGAGGGGATCATGGAAGTGCGTAATGCAGCCTGTGAGCGGTTGCTGATGCTTCGTATTGGTAATAAGATGGCAAATCGCAAAGCACGAAGTGTTCTCGACAAGTTGCAGATCGTTCAGCCGAAGCCTCGGGACAGTGTTGTTCGTGATGTGGAGATTCCAGAGAGTGTTCGTCGCTTACAAGAGATGAATGCGATGACTCGTACTGTTCGAGATACAGGTCGAACGGGACGTATTGAGAAGGAGCAGATGGAGGCAGCGCGTGATGCCGCTGGTGTGCCTCGTCGTGTTGGTTTTGATAAGAAACAGTGGGAGTTGGGTGGACCTGGTGTTTTCAGTTTCCCTGAATATGAGCACTATCGAGGACAGTTGGAGAATGATGAATGGATTACTGATTGTATTCCTCAATTTATGGATGGCAAAAATGTGGCCGATTTCTACGATCCAGATATTGAAGCTAAATTGAAGGTGAGTATGTTGACTATGAGTGAATTGTAGGAATTAGAGGAAGAAGAAGAGCAGCTGGCCGCAGAATATGAGAATGAACAGAAGCCTGAAGAAGATAAGGACTATGAGGAGTGGCTGAATAAGACTTATCAGTATGTCCATGATAAGGAGATTATGCTAGCTAATAAGAGCAAGATAAATAAGGAGACGAATCACGCTCATATTGCAAGTAAGCATCGTAAACGAAAGTAGGACTGCTGGAGTCCGTTAATTCATAGTCTGGAAGACATGGTCTCGCGAATGGATGAGATGGGTCTGGAGACAGACGAGGTGGCGAAGAGACCGGTGAAGCGATCTCGTAGCCGTATGGCAGATCGTGTGGCTGAGGATGAGGAGGTTTCAGCAGCCATGGACCGCAAGAAGTCACATAGCAGGAAACCACAGAAGGATGTGGCAGATCTCAGTCCAGCTCTGCAGAAGAAGGCGCGTGTTGCTTCTCAGCTTAGTCAGAGGAATATGGCATTCAGCGGACAGAAGGGAGAGGGTGATCGTTATGCCACAGCCAGTTTGCAGAAGTACCTCAACTCTGGAAAGAGAAAGAATGGAACTCATTACTCCAGGTAGAATTGCTTTTATCTTGTTCTTTTATCGTTTTTGTTTGTTTTATCTATGGATGGGAGGCGGATTCTCCTGGTTGTTTTGGGTTTAGTTGTCGGAATCCTGCTGAGTGATGTGTTCTTATATATTGATAGTTTAATTACATTAAATTACTATTCTGTATGTTGATAATTGAATTATTTTAGCAGTATAGCGTTTTGATCATCCCTCCCATCCATCGAAGGAAGAACAAGAAGAAGTATTTCTAGTGCACTTATGTAAGTGTAGATAAAAAAGGGCATCGATCAGAACGTGAATTTTCAAGTCCAGTTGGATGATCCTGTTTTCGGCAAGTCTTGGAACGATATTCCTGATCTCGATGCTGGAAGAATCCCCTTTCCAGTAAGTGCAAGAGGAAGATATGCTATTGGTGAACGTAAGACGGCTTCTGTAGTCTTTCTGGGTCTTTATCCTTTGACGGATGAACAAAAAATGTTGGATAGTCTATTATCTGTTCTCAATTCACCAATGAATCGCTTGTATACTGATGTTGTAGTAGTGTTGTATGACAGTTCGCGTGAATCAATTCTGAATAAGTGGAGTAAGCAACTGTTGGATACTACCGATGATTGTCAAATGATTACCGTAAAGAAGTCCAAGCAAATCCGAAGCAACAAACATGATAGATATGTTCTTCGAGAAGAACTCCTAAATACTCTCGAAGCTGCTCATTATGAGCAAGTATTCGTTGTTCTTGTACATTTTCTTACTTTATTTGATGTACAGAAACCAGTATTATTTGCCCTAGATGTGTTTGAGTTCTGTTCTGCTGCCTCGTATATCTTATGGAATGATGTATCTTTATATGCTATATCTCCAGGAAATGAAAACTCGCAATCCGTAAATACTAAGGGTGTGTTTCGCTGTGATATTCCTAGTTCTGATGCCTTCATGGTGACTATGCCCACTTTTTCCCTTCTTCATCATTCTCCATTTGATGTGAGCCTTGGTGAATGGATTGTTTCCAATCGGATACGAAGAGACCGTTTTACCCTGACTCCTGCTGCTACTCGTTTGTTTGAACTGCACTCTCCGATTCCTGAAATATATGTACCATTTCTAGAAATGGATTTTCGATATTTGTATCAACCAAATTATGATTCCGATTTGCAGGTGAGAATTCGTGCTTCCAAACTGGTCAGTAGCGTTTCAGAGATTCAGTTATCAGGTCCAGGTTATTATCGACTTATATATGATAATACCAGAAGAGAAACGTCGATTGGCACACTAATTTCTTTCTTTACAAATCGAAGCAAATCTCGAGGTGGATATTATTCTTGGACTTATCGTGGGATTGCAATTGTGAATTTAGGCAATGTGTACGTGTTTCTAGTATCTGAAGTGTTCTAGTCATGATTTGGCTTTGTCATATTACATTTGTTTTAGTGTCTCTATATCAAGTGCTCTTTGTTCGAATATAACTAGTTTACCAACAAACAGCCAATGAAGGTTACTAAGCACTCACAGATTCTCTTAGACCTTGAATCCTCTGCTTGATCTACGACCACGAGCTCTCT
>JANPWN010000185.1:0-82072 GCA_027406425.1 Blastocystis sp. subtype 8
TGTCTATCTTATTGAAAAGGAACGAATGACTCAAGAAGTCACTCAATAAACTGTTTAATAAGAAACAATTGCTAAATGCTATGACGATTCGAATTCCTTATTCAGAGGGAGAAGTAATTGTGAAACACCTCCAATAATTTCATCCATGACATTAATACCATTTCCACGATTCCGCTTATCTGCATCCACAAACCAATTCTCCAAACGATAATTGACCAATCCAGTCAACCATCCTTGAACTGACATCTTTTTCACATATTCGGTTTTGTGAATATCATCCGCACAAGTTGAATACACACACAGCTCATCTATGGTTGCCATTGAAGTCATGCATAGATTTTTTGTCCGCAACGTTAATGTCTTTGTTTTAGGATCAACAATAGACTCCTCGCCTGCATACGTCACAACATTACCAATAATGGCCTTAATAAAGGCAGGGACATCCTGAGAAATCACATGAAGCCGTTTGGTGACAAGACGACCCTCCGAATCAATGCTTCGGTTAAGAACAAGGGCCCTAGATTGACAACACTTAGGATGCCCTAAGTATTATGGTACTGGCATATTACATACAGTATTTTTTCCAGAAGGAAGAGGTCACACGATCCCAGTCACAGTCATATTCATGCTGAAATTCGCTATCTTTCATTGAACTAAATAACACCAAAGACTTAACTAAAGTGTTAAATGAGTAATAAGTTTCAGTTTAAGAAGAATTGATCGTTCGGATTCGGCCTGTCAAACTTTGAAATGAACCGCGGGAGTATCGTGTTTCGAGAACGTTATCAAAGGGACTAGTATCGATATAGCCGCTCCTCAATTGATAGAAACAAACAGAGTAACATATAAATGACAGTTAAAGTACAATCGTCACTGTGTTGGTTCCGACTCCTCGACTCCATAGTCAATAACAACATTTCCAAACAAAATAGAGTTCATTACATCCACTCCTCTCTTAAAGTGGTGACCCTCGTTGTAGGCATACCATTTTTCAATCTGATTGTTGAGAATACTAGCCGTACTTCCATATGTTGTTGTAGATTTTACGTACAGTGTTTTTGAAGGATCCGTTGGACAAACAGTATAACTACTCGTATCCAATGCAGTAGCCTGCCTTGTAAAAGATAAATTCTTGGAGTGAATCGATAGGATACGATTCTTTGGATCAATGATAGTCTCCTCACCACCATATGTTGTAATATTCCCAAATAATCGACTCATGAAGTATGGAAGATTTTGAGTAATAACATGCAAACGTTTCGTCACTAATCGACCTTCCGAATCAATGTAGCGATTCAAAACATATGTCCGGGAATGAGAACAGTTTGGATGCCCTAATTAATATAATACACATATCAAAACTGACAATACTTCTTCCAAAAGGCTGATGTCACCTTATCCCACTCCATATCATATACATTAGAGTATTCGTTAACTCTCATTTGTTCAAACAGAGAAACGAATGAGTTTTAATATCTGTACAATAGTTGGTCAATCGGGGAAACGGGAAAATGGACAAAATAGTGTTGATTACTGGAATGAGCTAGTACTCCTTAGTCTTAAACAAAATCGACTTGGATCCAATCAATTTGAGATGAACACTCCATATCACTGAGACTGAGTCGATTACTGAAAAGGCGGGGATTTGAGAGTTCACACTTAAGAAAGAGCTGTTACCAGAAAATAGAACGGATAAGGTCCATCATAGTCAAATAGGCAATGACACTTTTTATTTCATGTCATTCAAAAATGAGTGAGCGGTCTCCAAGGAAACTGAAACCTGCCGACAAAGACCGTATCCAACATGCAAGGAAACAAATTATTCAATGTGAGAGTATAATACGCAAGGTTCTAGCAATCCATAACTGCTTTGAAGAATTACGGAATTTAGATAGTGAAAGTTGTCTTAATGTGCGGTTGTTATGTTTAGGCGATGGAAGTATTGTTAATGGTTCTGTAGTTGAAAGACAGTCTCCACTAAGGAAAAAAATGGACGATAATGGTTATTACAATAGTACTCATATGGAAACGTGGTTCTTGTTGGAAATGATAACGATTAGCGTTTCTCCCCTAAAACCTGCTAGTAGTCATGTATCAACTCCCTTATTTATTCGTTCATCTCCCTCGGGATCGACCCCTGTTGTCTCGCGAGTTAAACCCGTTTCTTCTCATATACCAACACCAGTACCTGTACATGGTTTGTCCTATCTGTCAACAATGTCCAGACGATCATCATTCTCGGAAAATATCAGTGGTTATTCTCCACGGCCTTCGCGTCAAGCACCTACAGATATTCGTAAATTGTATCCAGAAGCAGCGTTACATACACCTACGAAACGTCATTCACGAGCAGTATTTCATATTCCTGTAAATCATTCATAGCCAGATGTGAGTAGTTACACTATAAACCCTGATGCTGAGATGGAAGAGAACGAACGTCATATTCGTTGGATTGACAAAGCGTAGGACTAGTTGCCTTAGATCACCTACAGATTGCAAAAACCCCTTATTCAGAGCACTCCACCCCCATCAAAACCACTTCATCGGGAATCTACCGTGTTGAAGTCCTGTATGGATTCTCCAGACATTCAGACAAAGGAACAGTTAGCTCAGCAACGATTAAAGATGCTGGAGAAGCAGCGAGCGAGCTATTTAGAAGATATGGAGAAGAAAAGGGCTCGACTCTTTTGATATAAAAGTCATTTTTCATTTTGCGGTTACATAACTATCGTGTACTTGTTAAAAAACAGTCTTTAGTTCATCAGAGCCTTGAACTCTTTAGCATTGATCTTTCCATCTCCATCTTTGTCTGCTTCCTTTATCATTGCATCTAACTGCTCGTCAGTCAAATTCTCTCCCAAGCGATTCATCACCTGACGTAACTCACTCTTAGTGATATAACCATCCTTATCAACATCAAAAACAGCAAAAGCTTCTGCCATTTCATCGACATCCTCTGTACATAAGTAACTACAGACTTACTCACCTGAAGCTTTAATCTGTTGGCAAATAATTTTCATAAACTCATCATAACTGATCTGACCATCCTTATCCCGATCCACATTCAACAGCATCTCTTCAATATCATCCTCCGTAGGATTTTGTCCCAGTGAACGCATAATTGTCTTTAACTCCTGACGTGAAATCATTCCATCCTTATTCTTGTCAAAAATTTCGAAGGCCTGTGTGTATTCCTTCTTCTGTGAATCATTTCGTTTAACCTTTAATGCATACCTGTTCCTCTGTAAGCTCAATATCAGACATTTGTAACCTATGTTAACTTTGATTTACTGAGATACAACAATTGGAAATAATGACTAAAGAAGAAAAGATTTTGTACAGACTCAATTCTATAATGGCCCATAATAGGACCAGATTGGACTAAAGAACTGAGTCAATATACTCTAGAATGTTGTTTTTCTTTGGAATCAAGGTAATATTCCGAAACTATAACTCTTCCATATATATTATGTATTGCAAACATTCATATAAAGAAAGAATAGGATTCAACCGCATGCAATACAATTCACCCCTCGATTCGTCATGTATTTCTTCAATTACAATAAACCCGTACTTTTCGTACAATTTACGAGCCATTCCCGTTCCCATCAGTGTAATCGACTACTGTTAATTCATCCATTATTGTTATACATAAGAAGGGTACTTCTGGTGATGAAAGGAAATCAACTGATGGAGGATCGTTGATGCGATCCCCATTCCCTTCTATTTCACACCATCTAAAACGAGTACCTGATATTCTTTTAGTACAAATAATCGTTTGAGACTATCACAATTAACACTCCCTACTCCAACAATTCTAGCAATCATAACCATATTTAACATCAACACATCCTTATCTTTTGCACAGATAAAGGTATATTCAGGGAACTGGGAAGCAACCATGTCTGGAGTGTTAATTTCCAACATTCGATCAATTTCAGACTGTTTCAAATGAATTCCATAATACGTACCTTCGGATACTGACTCGCAGATGTAGATAGAAGAGTGGATACAATTACGTCAGAAATTGCCTTGGCATCATCAGATGTGGCGATCGAGTAAGTAATCGTCATTTGACTGTAATTGCATTGAAAGGGTTGTAGTGCTCCTTCGCTCTGTAAAGAGTGGATACAATCCTTTTATCCTATTTTTATTACCATTATCAGTAGAACAGTTGAGTTTACTCTGATTCCAGAAAAAGGCTTGATTTCAACTGTATCTCGAGGCATTTTCGACCAAATCTAACATCCCAATTGATCTTTCCTTTTTTGAAAGGGGTTTTCCTAAATCATGGATGCTAAAACACCGACTACTCAAAAAGGAACGCCTGTTCCTACTGTAGGTTGTGTTTCGTTTATTTCGCGTATTTCTCTTACCGTATTCTCTAGAAATCCTCAATTCCGAAGGAATTCCAAGGAATCATCACTGGATATGACTTTTTCGGTACCCTTCCCGAGTATTACAATCTTGCTGTATTTCATGTTCATATTGTGTTCACTCATCCTTATAGAGTGTAGCCGAATTCGTATCTGTTGATATCCACCCTACGAAACCTCTTCTGGTAAGTGCTGATGTGCAAGAGAATGTCATCGTTTGGAACTATGAATCAAAGTCCATTATCTACAGAACGTCGTCTTCTGTATCTTTTATGTTTTTAAGTGCTTAGCCTGTAGATGTTGTTTGATCAGTGTTCTTCATATAAATCACAGCAGCAGGGAAACGAGGAGATTCCTAAATTGAATGAGTACATTTAGGAGTACCACATGACATCTTAGAACAAAAGATGCTTCGACTGCTCCCATGACTGGCTTAAAGAGTGTTATGTTCTTTGATAACGATACACTTCTGTGGTCAAATTCTTCCTCTTATTCTCCAGTCTCCTCACAGTTTGTTATTGCTATTTATAATGAGGGGTTTATTCTTATCGATTATATTGCTCAGACAGCGACAGAAGTTCGTAATGCAATGTAGAGTTATATTGAAAGTCTTATTGTAGTCATCTCCAAGGTTTGCAATGTAATTGCGTGATGCCTCTGACTGGCCAGTATCTGCTTGTTGGTACCAATGGTCATCTCTGCGTCTACAATCTTATCGATAATGTGATTCAGACTTCAGTGGCTCATCTCAATGTTCTCTTCATGACTCCTTACAAACACTTACAAGCTGGGTCTCTTGTATCAGTTCACTTCTTTTACTCATATATAGGCTTACCAGCATCCAAGTAATGCAGTCCAGGTGATTGCAATAAACAGCCAGAATCTTGCTGTTTGTTGGGATGTGGCAATTGGCAGTAATAACGAGTTTATCTCAATAACCCCTTCTTTTGCTTGTCTGGATGGAGCTGTGTCTCAGGGTTGCATTGAATAGCTTATCATGATTATTAGGTTTTGTGAATGAGATGGTGTATTCAGCTGATCTTGATGCATTATTTGTCCTTGCTGCTTCTACTCAGATTATCCGAATTGATCTCAGTGTTACCCCAGTATCCGCTACAAATGGGACTCTACTGGAACTTGGATGTAAACAGGCTGTGCCCACAACAGCCATGAAGTCAGTGACTGTCTCAGGAGCTACATTGACAGATATGTGTGAACCTTTGGTACCAGCAATGACGAAGAATTTTGTTCCAGTTGTGAGTGGTGTAGGAAATGAGTGGTGGGGATTGAGTAGCAGATGGAGTGTGTTTCTGTAGTGAATCTTGACACTGGAGTGATGACAGACATCACTGGTCCTGAGTGTATTCCTGAGGGACTTCAAGGCAAGAATAAGTTGACAAAGATTCGCTCTATGAGTTCAGTGCACTCTAAGGTGTGTATGGTATATTTGAATGATGAATAGATTGCTCTCGCTTCTCGCTATGGTGTGACTGTGTTTAATATTTCTTCTATCGCTGCCCCCACGATGATTCCTCTTCACAACACATCTCTGATTGAGGATCATCAAGCTCATATGCTTGTGTATCAGGGCGGTCAGCTCTGTAAGTCATGTATTAATTGATTATCATCAGACCATAATAAGTATGATCTTGAAGAGAAGCCTGTGGGTTCAGCTATTGCTGTTACCTATCCTGCGGCTGTCCTTAAGGCTTCAAAGCCTGTTAGTGAGTCTATTTCTGTTGTTGGTACTCCTATCATGGATCTCAACAGTGATGGTTCTATGTTGGCTCTTATTTTCCCCAGTGCATCCACACTGATTCTCTATTCTGTTGTCTACGCATCAAACACGGTGACATTGAGTCTCATCAAGCAGTTTTCAGGTGTCTCTGCATTCACCTGGAGTTTTCTTCCTTCTCGCTATGCCACAATTGAGAATGAGTCTATCATCATTCATGTAGTAGTGAGAAACCTCTCTTATCGCTAGGATCATGCTACCAACACGCACACCACTGTTATGATTCCAGGAGAATCGACTCCATTCACTCTCTTTGGTCACTATTTGTTGGGTATTGGCTTGGTTCCGACAGAAGCAGAGATGCGTTCCACTCACATTCACAGTCAACAAATGTTGTTCTTTGGATGGGAGATTCAAACTCCAGAGCAGACTGAAACTCCCACCACACCAATAGCTGGGGAAACAGAGAGTACAGCTTTTGAATGGAAGAAACATAATCACTTGAAGTCAGTAGGGGCACGTTTACCAGCACCAGCGAAAGTGATTGAATTAAAGAAAGGTGGCTTGATGCTGTTATGTTACCATGATAAGACAGCTATTTATCGCATTGAATCTGGATTTGAGTTGATAAGTATTCAAAATCACCCTGTGGTTTCAGCTTATTATCAAAGCAATTGCCTATTCTTAGCAACTCCAACAGCGCTTCTTCTGTTATTAATTAACAAATCCTTAACAACCACTTATACTCTGGCTCATATCTCCTCTCTGACCACTCTTCCTCCTCTCCAGGCATCAGTATATTCGAATCAGATTGTCTTCAACACTGTTTCAAATCCTCTCTTGCCCCCTGTAAGGTTAATGCCTCATGGTGTGTGTTCTGTGCTCCAGCTGTTTAAAGGCCATTTATTGATGGCGTCAGCTGCTAGTCGTGTGGTCTGTATGCCATTAAATCACCCTTCGATTCGCTTCGTTATGTTGATGGCGGCAGATCAGATTGAGATGGCTTTGCATTGGAGTAAGCAGATCCGTCGTGATCAGCATGATGCTGTGGCTTATGTATTACAGTCTTGGGGACATATCGAGAAGTGTCTGGAACTACCAGGTCTCTCTCCTTCCCTGCGTCTTAGCTTCCAGCTCTCGCGTGAGGATGTGCCATCAATCGTGAAGATTGTGAAGAAGGGAGATTTAAGTGTATTGGATCAAGCCGATGTGGTGAATGTGGACTATCGTGTAACTCCAGTAGATCAGTTGCCTGGAGTGCGAAGAGCAGCTATTCTGTTGGCTAAGAGTGGCAAGAAAGAGGAATTGAAAAAATTGTTTAAGTTATGTCAGAAGACGGATCGTGACGAAGATGCTGAGTTTGTGGCTAATTTCCTATATAAGGAAGATCCTTCATTGCTGCTGGAGGCATTGAAGAAGGAGAATAAGTATCATGGTAAGAGAGTGATGTATGGATTATGGGAATAGATGCAGCATTGTTAAGCAAGATGAATACGAAGTACCATAAGGAACTGCCTGACTTAGTCCAAGCATGGAATCAGCAGTTGAAGACAGAAGCACGTACATCATCGTATCTCTCTGGTGTGGAGGTTGTATTGGAGGAAGGTGTCAAGACAGCTCGTAAGGCAAAGACCGCCACAAAGGGTACAGCCAAGGGAAGCAAGGCTAGTACAAAAGGCGGTGCAGAAGGAAGAAGAAGACGTCGTAGAGGTTAATTTGCTTATGTTGTGTTGCTTGGTTGTTTGAACAAACACATGAATGGATAGTTAAAGGATCATGATCCATCTTGGAAATAATCACTTCATAATCATCATCTAACTGTCGATCTAATTCGCACTTGATTTCCTTCAGATACCCACGTTCTGTATTGGAATGATTACATACAATCACAGTTCGTCCAAAGGAGACAGCCTCCAGAATATGATGGTGACTCATCTCTCCTGTGAGATATAAATCCGCTTCAACACCAGACAAAACGGAATCTCCCGAACCTGCGCACACTGCAAATGATCGGACTGGTGTCGTGAGAGGCCTGTCTGTCTACATTCAATTCCTCCTCACATTCTTACAGCGATTTGAATATTCTTTAGTTGAAGATGTTTCTTCACTCGACTGATTACTTCTTCAATAGTAGGATTCGGCTCAGAGAACTCTGCAATACGACCGATTCCTGTCTGGGGAACATCCGGATTCGGAGTGATTGGAACAGAGGACCAAATATCACCCATCCCTTTCACAAGCCAATCATTTACTCCATTCACAGCGGCATCACAAGCCGTGTGAGGGGAATAAATGGCAATGTCATTCTTTGTGCATCTGGGTTTCATTCATAAAACACAACTTACTTCATAAGAATACGAGGAACACGTTCGGTTGGATCTAATCTTTTGATTCCACGGAAAATGATAGGATGATAGGCAATGATAGCACCAGCATTCATTTCAATCGCTTCATCAACAACCTGCTATTAATGAGAAACAAGAGCAAATACAGAATCGACGATGTCATTGCAAAGCAATATCTTCAGTTTCCCATTGATGATTTTTTCTTTCAGTGGAGAAAGGAGTACTCCAACATTATCCCTAGGAAGTAATAAGTCTAGTCATCCACAACCAGCTCTCCGCTAATTTGAGAGGAGCTAATCCTCTCATAACGTTCCACACACGCTCTAGATTAGCACTCATAATTTAGTGAACAAAAAAAACAAAATGTAGTATAAACCCAATCATTGTTGTACTATACTCTAAACTTACTAAGATGATATCGATTCCGTTTGATGCTATCCAATAAGAACCTTCAAACATGCTTACCATGCCTTCATCTTGGGGAAACAACAGTACTTGAAGTAAGAACCTGAATGACAGGGACATTTCATTGTTAAGAACTTCAGTGTCATTTTCAATTGATGTTTCCGAGAAATCACTTTGAGTCGATCGACCATCTCCTCTGTAACCAATTGATCAAACGGAAGATCTCCACACCACTGATCTGAACATATGTGTTTCTTCGTCTTGAATCGTTTCTTCACACGATGGATTACCTTCAGATTCCTTTTGATAATCTCTTCTTTTGTTAGGACCCTAAGTGCTTTTGATACAGGGACTACTGTCCTTGGTTCAGAAGTAACTCCTGGTTTTGATTCGTGAACCACCTTTGATTTCACTTCGGGAATCACTCTCGGTATCAACTCACGAATCACAGCCATATTCGGTTCATAGGCCGAAAACAGTTGTAATTCACGATTCACTGCAGGTTTTGCTTCGTGTGTTACTACTTTGTTCGCCTTACAACCATCAGGACGCAGAACAACCGTACCGGAAGACGATCTCTCTGATAACGCAGTACAATTCTTTCCTCTCACACTCATATAATGACAAGAACCAACATAAACAATACGCATTACCCTATCCACACCAGGAAAGTTTTGGAGTTCCAAATCGGGCCGTTGGTCTTGGTATACAACAACATTACATTTGTAACAATTGGAAATCGCGTTAATCTCAAGATCACCTCCCCAAGTACCATTCTTCATCATTCGCTGAACATACTAGTCATGAAGAACTCATTCATACTCAAACTTGATTAAAAGGCTCTCGATCTTGATCCATGAAAGGAATATAGTTTTCCTTATGATGAACCATATACCGAACTGCATTTCTACGAATTTCTTGATGACGATGCTGATCACCAAATAGTTGATCAGCACAAGATCTACATTCAATGCCAATGAAAAAGAAAACCTAAAGAGACAATTTCCATCGGGAACGATAGATCGAATCGAAAACCCTTTAGCTTTCAGTCGATCAAATACACTTATTTTATGGGACGCCTACAAATCATCTTCTCAATCAACTCAAACGACAAACTTTGGGTAAGAGTGATACATTGCTGAACCTTGATGTTTCTGTTGCTTCTCCTTCCAGCTATGCTTGGCTCCATGTGCCATCCATTTTGGTGGATTTCCATGCTTCATTTCACTTAATCGATCACGCTTTCTTTTGTGTCCCATTCTCGTTACCAGCAGCTTTTTCAGATCGTGTCAAACAGAGTGAAGCAACAGAAGGACTAATTTAGCGGAGTAGTGAAAAGAGAATCCTTGGTTTCTAAGATCCATATATCAACAAACACTCTAATGATGGTGGTGACGATGCTTTCGCTCACCTTCAGACTTCTCCTCCTTCTTTGAGTGGTGACGATGTGATCGATGTCTCTTGCTTGAAACAGAAGCATCTTCTTTAGGCACCGGCTTACTCTCTTCTGAGGAACTATCCTCTTCGGCATTACCAATAACTGTGAACTTGACAGCAGGCTCCTCTTCCTCCTTCTTTCCTTCTATAATAGGGACACCCACATCCTCCAGAGTAAGTTCCTTTATCTCTCCTTCCTCCTCTTCTTCTTTCTCCAGATAGAACTGTTCCTTCTCCCGTTTGTGACTCTTCTTGCCATGGTGACGATGATGCTAATGGATTATTTACTCTTCTCATACCTACACGGCCACTCTCTTCACGATTCTCAACATAACTAAATAATGAGGTGTCAACAAAGGTGATTGTTGAAGTCTTCTCTACTTCCTTTGGCAGATCAAAGCTGGCCAAGGAAGTATCGAGATCCAACCCTTCAGGAACCTTCACCTTTCGCTGTGCCTTTGCAGAAACAGGTAACAACTCCTCTGTTAATCGCTCCAACAGTTCCGATAATTGCTTAATACCTCCTTCCTTCTCCTCTTCCTTCTCACAAGGAGTCTCCTCTTCCTCTTCTTTTGGAGTATCTTCTTTAGGAGTCTCTGCAGCCTCACTCTCAATTGCTTTGCCCAGATTAATCTCAGTATCACTATCCACTGAAGACGAAACAGCATCACTCTTCTCATTCATCGATGTTAAATTCTTTCGCTCTTCATTCATCTTTTCAATCTCCTTCTGGATATCTTCTTGAGATTCGATTGCCACCACTTCATTCTCGAAGGAGTCAGTAGCGAGAAGGACCTCTCGAAGAAGAGAAGCGCGATAACGCACTTCATCACTCTCGCTTGTAAGGAATTGCTCGGCATGAGCAATCACCGACTTCTTGATAAGAGTCGCTTGTTCAGTGCCTGAGCCCAATGCACAGATGAAACGAAGAGACACCTGTAACAGAGCTTGGAGGATCACTGACTGAATCTCAGTATTCAAATAGATCACAGAAGAAGAAGTTAAGGATGCAAACACTTTAGCAATCTGATCTTGTTGGAGATAGCTAGAATACTCTCCTACCACCCATGCAGCTCCGATTAGCACATCATGCATCGAATCACTCACTAGCTCTGGCTGAAGAAGTAAAGGCAGTAATGAGTTCACAGCGAATAAACGGATTGCTGGCACACGCAATGCAATATCAATCAACTGATTTGATAAAAGCTTTCCTTGACGAGATCCATGTGTACATGCCAAGTCAACCAACACTGAGACATACCATGCAAAATCCTGCATATTTTTGTACATGTCTCTTGAACACATGTCTACAATTCCTCCAATGATATCCTCTTTCATCTCCATCTCCACACCACTATGAAGACAAGAGATAAGATCTTCGACCAAATTCTTGAGATTCTTTGGATTGGCAATAGCCTGTATTAAATGAAGGGCCTTGCTACGAATTGTACTGTCATTTGCTTTCAAACAACTCACAAATACAAAGGACTTCTTGGCTACAATACTTGGAGCAACCACCACCAGTTTGAGAAGTCCACACAGACCCAAGTACTTAAGATTTGGATCCGCATCTTCCACAAATTCCATCAATTTCGACATTTCCAATTCTGCTACCTTATTTACTTCACGTTCGAGCTTGCTTCCTGGCTTCACAGTCATGTAGATAAGACACTGTGTCACTCCCACCATAGCTTCATAGAGAAGAGACTTTGTTTCGGCAGAGCGAACGATCTTCACCAATGGATCGAGAATCTTCTTAGCAAGACGAGGCTCCTTCGTTACAAGGCTCATTAATAGCTTGATGACCTTAATCAGAATCCATGTATTATCGACATTCACCAACAGATTGAAGATTGTTGGAGCCAGAGACTGGTAACGATCTGGATCAATACGAGCCAGCTCAGTAATTACACTCACAGCACTACTCTGGACAGATATATCGGGATCCACAAGAAGAGAAACCAATTGGTCAAACGACTCTTCCAGTGCTGCAGGATACTTCTTGAAGATGCGGAATAAGCAAAAAACAGCCTTGCGACGGACAAAGGCACGTTTACTCTTTAAGAGAGTCAGAATATCGGGAAGAAGGTCGTGAGACAGTTCTTCATTTACAACCATGCTGAAGCAATCCAAAGCGAGACCGACATCATACTAAGCGTTATCACAAATACTCAAGTCCTACCTTGTTCTTAGAAAGGAATGCCTTCTTAAGGGTATTTGCACAGAGAATGAAGAGCTCGGAATCGGGACGAATTAAAACAGTTGCAGCAAGAAAACTAGATGTCAAAACACAACGAGGATACGCCTACCCGACACGTCTCTCTCTGTAGAGAGGCTGACTCATCACTTCGATAACGTGAAACTCCTAAACCATGATCCCTAAGACAAAACAAGCCTACAGCCCAATCAAACGTATATCCGAGAAGATTCAGATAGAGGAGCTTCTGGAGACTAATAACCTTGTCATTTCGATCGGTTCCTTTGATCTCCTGACGAATCTCCGTCAGTACTTCCGAAATATACATAGTTGGATCCTTTGAACTGCGGATACCACGAACTACTTCTTGATACGATTTCTTAGCCATTTAATCTTCTCTTTAACGAGTTTTGTGAAAAAACACAATGAATCGAGAACCGCGGTTCTCTGGCAGTAGGGTGTTCTTCTTCAAGAAACAGAATTATTGGGAATGTTTCATCATTATTGTGAATGCATTTCTTCTTGACACTTTGACATTTTCACGGTCTTCTTCATTGTACATGCGTTCAATCTGGGAATCAGCCAATTCAATTGTGAATACCTCAGGAAGGGATCTCAGATAACCCATATTCGTAATGGATGGAGTAATCTTCAGCATGTCACAAATGTGCCTGAAACCAGCAGACATTATGTTATTGCCATCTAGAGAGAGTGTTTTAAGTGAGTTGTGCTTTTGAACAGCTGTACAGAGGAATTGGATATCATCATCCATCAATCCACACTCATTCATGAAGAAATGTTGGATGGATATGGATGCCTGAAGTCCTTCTGCAATCTTGGAGACTAGGATCCCATGACAACCTGACAATGACAATTCTTCAAGTGTTTTTGACTGCTTGAGAAGAGTAGCAATGAAAGCAGAAGCTTTGATTGATTAATATAAATACGACTTACACTTTCCTACTTCAGGTATACGTAGATTTCCATCGAGATAGAGTTTTCGAAGCTTACAATTTGGATACTTGACAAGGACATCACAGAGCATACTGATACATGCATCATCCATCTGGCAGTTCTTTACAGATAAAGCTTCGAGGGACTGTGATTGAGCTACAAGGGAAATTAATCGTTCCTGGAAACGATCTACTCATTATACTCTTCATAAGATATAACAATCCATCGATGTGTTATCAAGAATCAGAGAAGTGGCTTTGAGGTTCGGATTTAGAAGGAGTGAACCACACAAGCCCTCAATCATTGTCACATCGCCTTTCAATTCCCCCACCCCTAGATTCACTACATGACCCCCAGCAATGAACGGATTTAATACACAGAATACCTTATCATAGATCACATTCCTTGAGATATCTAACTGTCTCACATTCATTTCTCTTTTCTGGAGTGCTGTAATGACAACAGGCCAAACTGGACTCGTTCCTGCTAGATTGATGGAAGATAGACTCAATGGTACAGCTTCATTCATCCATGCAGCTAAGGCAGTTGATCCATCTGGTCCAAGAGTATTGTCTGCGATATCCAACGACTGGAGTCTTTTTGTCAGACCTGGATATTCCTTTAGTGCATGAAAGAGATGAACCATAACACTTTGATTCATGAGACAATGAGTGAAGGAGAGTTCAGTGACAGCAGGAAGAGCAGGTATCAGCGCTACAATCACTTCATTTGTGAATGGAATATCCCCAAAAGTGATTGATTCCAATCCACTGTTTTTATTCTTCTTCAAGGCATTGACAAGACATGATAAAGTCTGTAGATGAGGAGAAGGGTTGTGGAGTACTTTTACTGTTGTTTTAATCTTCTGTACTGACAGTGACTTGAGAGTCACGTTTGAAGAGAGCATCATTCCAAGTGCCGGTATAATCACGTCAATTCCCTGAATACCACGGACCATCAGAGATTCAAACCATCTTACTCTCACTCACATATAGACTCCTACTGATCATATCGAAGGGTTTCAATGATTGCTGCACACTGCTGAGCATCGATGTTACGATGGGTAGAATCAATAACAATTGCCTTGTTCCCCAACATGAACCGATCCAGGAGATTCTCTTCGATATCGATGAATGGTTGGGTTCCATACTTGTTACACATGACAGCATACCTATGAATCACTTACCAAACAATCCATTACATCATCTTCAGTGCCTGACTGTACTTAGTCTTGTCAGTATCGAAGGCACATGGCTTCTCAGGAATAGGAACAAGGTTACTATGACACAGAAACTGCATATTCACTTGGATGGATGCTCTCTGATCCATGGGAATAAGAGAACATATGGAGTTGTAGCGATTCAGGAGATTGGCTAAGAACTGTTCTGTATGTAATGTATGAAACATAATTCCCCAATTGTTGAACTCGATTGTTACCTTTTCAGAATCATCTAGAGCAAGAAGGGTGAGATCGATAAGTAATCCTTCTCTTGCAAGCTACAAATAATAACAAATCCATTTTATCTACTCGATATCCCGTCATTAGTCCTGCTCGCAAGGTGATTATCCGAAATTCGGTGATGACCACAACACGCTTCTCAATTCGTTGCTTTCTCCTACGACATAAACTATTATATCTACTCCAACTTATGCTGCTTTTCAACATTTGCAGCGAAAACAAAACTCTCACCCATAGATTCCACTAGTTTTGTAATGGAACCTGGATATTAGTGAACTTATAGGAAGTACTCAGCTGGGAGGTTGATAAGGCATTCATTTTACAGTTGGATTTGACCGACTGACTCCTTTCACAGTTCACCTGACTCTCAACCAATCAGAATTCTTTGTTTCTTATCTCACAAACAAGCCACAATCGATTCATTTCAGGAACATAATTCACAACAGAATCCCAGTGTTGCACCAATGACTTCTCTGCCATCTCCTGTCTCGCTTCAATATCACTATCACAATCCTTCATAATGAACTCTTTAAAGTGGAATTGCTTGATCGTTCCCTACATCTAACTGTATAACCCATTTCAAACCTGCCACAAAAGTGTGCATGCATTAGTAGTTGAATCATCATTCTCCTCAGGATGTTCTTCAGGGAGTCGTTCTGACCAATCAATACGATGCATTAATAGCTTCATATAATGACGCATAGCCTTCTTCGTTCCTTCTACATATACCATGACACATCGTACTGAAGGCACAATTAGACACTATTTTTGACATTCCCATAAACTCCTACTCGACCAACAAGGTGATACTGTTGAGCATTTACACTGACCTTGAAGCGATGTTTCCGATCCGATAGAGACTCGATTCGAAAGAGACATGCTTCTAATTCTCCGGTCTTGCTTCCAATGACTTTCCGTTCTCGTTTCTCTGCAGCCTCTTGTGGTGTGAGTTTGCTAGTCATCAGACAAGGTCTTTGAGTCTTACCGTTCTTCGTTACGCATTTGATGCGCAAGCTTTCGCTTTTCGATCTGTTCACGAACCAGATTGTCGGCCCAAGTGGGCTTCAGAGTAGCTTCTGCTCCTAGTACCTGCTTGAAATTACGATAATTTAATTTCATTTCAGGTTTGGGAAGAAGACCAGCTTGAATCTTAATTCGCTTCTCTTCTTCTCTCTCGGCACGATTCTTACGACGCTGCTTCTTCCTTTCCTATCATTCATTCATTTTTACTTCTTTTACTTTCTTCGTCAACATTAAGGGGAGAGGCTTAGGAGGTGGCAACTTGTTCCTCTCAACAATTACAGGATGTTCAACCACTCTACACCTCATTTCTTAACCACAAACCAACTCTTTTGTGATACAATGATCCAAACTCAGCATGTCGAAACTGACATCTTCCTCATATTCACCAGTTTTTGCTGCTTTCGAAATATCTTCAGGAAGTAAATCGAAATCCCACCACTCCATCACAGGAACAGGATTATGAGGAGGGGGAGGAAGAGCTGTGGGATCCTTTATAGGAGTTTCTGTGTCTTCTTTCTTCTCAGTTACAGGTTTTGGTTCAGCAGATTCCGCTAATGTCGCCTGACTAATGGTTGCACGAACCTCTTGAGCTCTCATTTCCTCTGCACGTTTCAGGAATGTACCCTCCTTGATGAAGTTAAATTCCTTCTTTCTGCGTACATCATGGAGTGATGTCTTGATTCGTGGGTCCATAATGGCACGATTTTTCAGTTTGGGTTTAGAACTCCCAGAAGGAGAATAGGTTGAGAGATAACTAAAGATAAGACAAGGAAGAGAAAACGACGGATTGATTTGAGACTTCTGTTGCTTCTTTTGATTAATTGCGAGAGTAGCCACAGGTTTAATAATGGCTGTTTCAACGACTTCACCAAACTCGTTAATCTCTCTTCCTTTATCATCGAATCGGAATGTCTTCTTCGGCATAGTAATTGTTTTCAGAGGAAGAAGGAACTGTGAGGAGTCTTGCATATTATCCACTCTCTTCGTAGAAGACTCCAACTGTTGTTTCAATGCATTTGTTGTACCTTTGTTCTCACTTTCATGTCTTGATGGTAAAGGAGAGCGGCTCTCTGAAAGAGATCGATGACTATGACCTCTTCTTCTTGATTCACTTCGGTCACTGTGACGACGACTTCGACTTTCGTTATATTCGCGACTATGATGATGATGACGCCTAGAACGGTGATCACTTGGGCTTCTGTCACGATAGTGATGTCGACCATGACTTCGACTTGAGCTCCGACTTCTAGACCTTCTCCGTGAATGATCACCCATTTCTTGAGAATCAATGACCCTATTTTAGGAGCTAATATCAAACTTGGATGCCTGACACTTTATTGATAGAATTCAACAAACAACAGAATGTAACAAGAAAAGGAACTACACCCGCATACCCATAATATCGTACAACGGAGTAATTTAAGCACCGATTAGAATATTGTTGATAGGAATATGAATCAATTTCACAAAATAGCCAACAAGTCCCATTACAACAAATCCAACAGCAGTAGCAGTGGCTGTTTGAGTAAATTCTATTCATTAGTGGACCCTATTTGAATCCTACCTTTCTTATCGGGCTTAGTACAGCGATTGATTAGGAATTTACTATCTCTGACAAAGTCTTTCACAGGTTGAATAATTTCAGTTTCAATAGTCATGTTATGCAAAGGGATTTTGTTTTTTCCTGTAGATGATGATGCATGTACCCTATTTTATAATGGCCCTCATTTACGGATCCTATTCAAAGAGACCAAGAATCGACTTTAATAAAGTGCTGTATTTTATATCTGCCTAAGCAGATAAATTATAAGTTGTTCTACAAGTCCTTTCCTAAGTCTAGCACACCTCATTTAAGTCGAGTTGATTCATTCATATTCAACAACTTTACTCCATGGGGCAATTTTTCGCATGTATTTTGGCTCTAGGAAGTAGAAATTGCAATTTGATGGAGTTGTTGAATGATTCAACGTTTCTTCCTCCTTGTCCCTGCCAGTGTATGTGATCCATTTTCTCTACCATTCTAGATCTGATCGGAGAGGTCATTGGGAAGTATGTCGGGCAATTCTATTACAAGGACATGGTTATTCGTATACCTGACAATGTTAGTATTGTATTCTTACCTGTTCAACAGAACAAGAGTATTTGTTTAATGCATATTAAATGTGAAGAGGCCAGGTAACAATCTCAAAAGATCTTGATTCGTAGATGTTCGATTATATACAGTCATGGAAATGCAGTTGACTGCGGTGGGATGCTTCTTCGGTGTATTCGTATGTCAGAGAAGTTGAAAGTTGATATCTTTCTATACGACTACGAAGGATATGGTTACAGTGAGGGAGTTTATGGGAAAGAGAGTATCTGCAGAGATATCGAAGCAGTTTATCGATATACTCTTGGTTATACAAATCCAAATAGGATTTTCCTTTACGGAGAAAGCAGTGGTGGTTGTAAAGAACCTGTAATGTGTAGTTGGGAGTGTATCAACATGTTATTTAGCAGCAAAGATATCTCAATCAGGACGAAGTCGTCAAGCTCGATATCGGATAAAAGACCTTCCACAACCTCATTCTCGAAAATTACGAATTCAAGAATGTAGTAGGACTTGAAGAGACATGTAAGGTAGATGCAACTGGTATTTATCCAATGTACACTACAACAGATGATCTGAATGACACAGAAATAAGTACTTCTTCTTGTATATACGGAGACGAAGCAACAATTCCGTCTAGTGATGACAGTGATTTTAGTGAAGATTTTGAGGATGCAGATAATCCATTCTACTTGTCTTGTTCTTTATTATCTCTCATTTGATTGATAGTATCGGAAGTGCATTACTCCCGTAAGCATCGCATATTCCCAAGTTCAGAATCTCATCGCATGCACACATTTGAGTCTGAATGGGAATCAGTTTCAGAAAATCTGAAACAAAAGAATCATCCTCGAAATATATCTACATTGAGGACACGTTCTTTGGATATACGCTATTCACAGCTTGGTGGTGTTATTTTACACAGTGCTTTACTATCTGGGGGAAGTACCTTTATGAAAAGTAACGTATTTCGTATGTGTGACCCATTTGATAATTCTCAGAATTCCACAATGATTAATGTACTATTGGATGGAGAATTTGATGTAGTGTCCCATCTTTCATATTCATGGAATGAAGGATGAGATTATTCCTTTTGCTAATGGTAAACGTTTGTATCAGTTAACAGGAAGTTCTTATGAACCATGGTAAGGAAGAGGGAAATACTTGAGTCTAGGTGGGTAGTGGATGGTCATCATAACGATATTGTAACAGGACATGAGCAGGAATACTTTGATAGGATGGAGAGTTTTCTTTCTTTTTGTCTTGATC
Organism: Blastocystis sp. subtype 8; assembly: GCA_027406425.1. Taxonomy (NCBI): domain Eukaryota; class Bigyra; order Opalinata; family Blastocystidae; genus Blastocystis; species Blastocystis sp. subtype 8. The sequence continues at coordinate 19,290 of JANPWN010000185.1, forward strand.
GGTTTGACTAAGTGATATTTTATCACTACACTGAGTTTGCTTTGTTTATTATTACAAACAGTATGTTGTGGTATTGAGAAATACCAGTTCCGATTACTTCTCGTTGCGGATACGACGAGCAAGCTGCATATCTCTGGGCATAATAGTCACACGTTTAGCATGAATAGCGCACAGATTCGTATCCTCAAACAGAGAGACAAGATAAGCCTCAGCAGCTTCCTGAAGAGCCATCACAGCAGAACCCTGGAAACGGAGATCGTTCTTGAAGTCCTGAGCAACCTCACGGACCAATCTCTGGAAGGGGAGCTTGCGAATCAGAAGCTCAGTGCTCTTCTGATACTTGCGAATCTCACGAAGAGCCACAGTTCCGGGTCTATAACGATGGGGCTTCTTCACAGCTCCAGCAGCAGGAGAAGACTTACGAGCAGCCTTAGTAGCCAATTGTTTACGAGGGACCTTTCCTCCAGTACTCTTTCTGGCAGTTTGCTTAGTACGAGCCATTTCAAGTGATCAAACAAAGAAATCTGATGAAAACAGAGAAAGAGTGGGAAAGAGACAAAAATCGTAGGGGACAATTTGAACAATCTGATTGGGTAATAAAGAACGTAGTTTAGTTCAATCCAATAATCGAACGCATTCTGAAATAGACGGATTTAGATTTCTCTTCTCTTATCTTTCAATTCTTCATATTTCTTTTATTCAACTTGAAAACTTATCATGTCTGGACGTGGTAAAGGAGGAAAGGGACTTGGAAAGGGAGGAGCTAAAAGACATCGCAAGGTGATGCGTGATAACATTCTGGGTATTACAAAGCCCGCTATTCGCCGTTTGGCCCGTAGAGGAGGTGTGAAGCGTATCAGTGGTCTGATCTACGATGAAACGAGATCTGTGTTGAAGACCTTCCTTGATGGAGTTGTTCGTGATGCCGTCACTTACACTGAGCATGCTAAGAGAAAGACTGTGACTGCTATGGATGTCGTGTATGCTCTGAAGCGTCAGGGAAGAACCCTCTATGGTTTCGGATATTAATAAGAACTGGTGTTTATAAATACCAAAGTAGTTTGTTTGTTCTAATTACTCTTGGGTAATAGTTAATATAGTAGAACTCTTTGTTATTCAAAAAATAGATGAACAACCCAAACTAAAAGGCGAGACGCTCTGTCTTCGTACGATGCTGAACAATCGCCTTCTCCTCTCCCTTCTTCTGAGCCTTCTGCAGATCCAAAGCCGAATAACCAAATTCATTCTTTCTTGTCTTATCCACAGGATAAATCCACATCTGATAGAGATAAATGAAGAAGATGATGTCATCACGGAAACAAGCAATACGGTGGAGGACAGGCATCTTAATAATGAAAGAGAACATGTCATCAATAAAAGTATTTAAGGTCTTATAGATCATAGCATTCATTGGAATGTGAGCAACACTCTTTAATTTGTAATTAATGAACAACTGAGGAGTCATTGAAATGAATCCTACATATTATCCCAACTGTACATTCCTACCGAAAAGATATACAAAATTGGTCAAAGAGGTGATAATCCAGTCATACCATGATTTGTGTGTTTCATAGATTAGTGAGTACACAGCGTATCCAGCTACTAAGGGATACAGAATCACCATCAAATGACGCATAGCAGTGTCATCATATTCCTTCGTTTTACTGGTACTATATGTGGCTCGATCACGAATACGCAAAACAGGCTTATTTCCTTTCCAGTAAAATCGAATCTTCACTGCTTTGGTAATCTTCCACAACTAAGCATTAAAAAATGAAAACCACTAATACTTCAATCAAAAGACCCACCACATTCGAAATGATAATCATAGTGGAAGTTTCATTATTGATCAAATACAATAACACAATCAGATTCACAAACACATTCATGAATACACTACGAACAGACAGACCCTCCATGTTATTTCGATTACGCCAGAAAGCAATTTCATTCTTGAAGGCTAATGCGTCAAAGACACTATGCAGTGTTGATACGATCTATATCTCACTTTCGCTCTCAACATTCACTCCAGTAAGGATTAACAAATAAATATTTGTCTCGAGGAACATCGACTTGATGTCATCAAAGTCATCTTCAGTGGCTGCACCCATCAATTTCTGCATTTCCAACACTGTGTCCATTTGTTGGACCATCTGTCCCTTAAAGAAACCATATGCCTTGAAGGACAATGCCAGGGGCAGTTCAGAGAGAGTCTCGTTGATGGGTATCAGATGCTTCTTCATCAAGACAAACTCATTTACATCAGCATTAGGAGTAAAAGTGTGAGTTTCATCGTCGATGAAGTCTTTATAATAGAAACACAATACAACCTACAATCCTTCATCTGAGGAGGAATCTGACCACCACGAATTGGTTTGGTGTTAGGAATCACATACAAATGTAACATAGGAATCCAGTAGGAAATGATTGCTGGAGGAGTCTGAGACTTGTGCGTCATCAGTGAAGACGCATTTGAAAGCAGATTTACTTCTTCTACAGCAGTGATATTGGGTTTGTAACGATTCAGTTCTACATATCAAAGTTGAATACTACCATACGATAAATAGTATGAGACATTCCCACTGTTCCAGTACATTCACTCGGTTTCTTGGAAGCCATTCCGAAGAAGATGTGAGCGTACAGAGTGCCATTATTCAGCAAATTCTCTGTAACAGGAAGTGTAATATTCTGCTCATTATACTCCAAGTTGCTTCCGTAGTGAACTTTCTCTCTCTTGTAAATAAGCGAATCTTCGTTTACAGAACAGTCATCATCCGTTTCCGAAATGTACACATAAAGGGACTACAGTAAAAAGAAAGAAAAATACAAACACAAAGATCACCATCCTTCAGCGTTGATACATATGTCGCACCATTTTCTCCTTTCTTAATTGGCATCATTCCCTTCATAAGTCCAAAAATGGACGAAACAGGACCAGTTGGCTCAACGGATTGGGTATCCTGATTCTTTAAACTCTGATTATAATTCTCAATGATCGATGCAGGGGATTCTTGAGGTTTGGGATTTGTAAACCCACTCATGAGGTTTCTGATCAGGAAGAAGATCATGAACATCGTTAAGAAGTTCATTCGAGGTTGCTCCTGTTCTTCTTGCTCGGGCTGTCTTTGTTCGGGCATTACGGCAGTTAGTTTTGAAGAATAGTCTTTTACTGACGAAAATCAGCACGATTTTCTCAATTGAAAGAGTATGATCAAATCAAACAATTATTCATTGTAATCAGTAGAAGACAACATGAAAAGACAATAAAAGAATGAGAACAAACAATCAATGTAAAAGCAGAAAAGAGCTACATTCATAGCGAAAGAAAGAAAATTCTGTGTTTCCTTTGTTTCCGAGAGATATGCTTATTAAAGAAAGTGATCTTTCCTCCAAGGTACATTCCTCCCTATCCAATAAATTCAACACAGATACAGCATACTGGAATCATCAGTGTCGCTTTCCCATTATGATGACCAAGATACCGAGATTTCAGTGCTACTGATTTTATTACTGCTGATTTTCTTGGAGCAGGTATCTCCCCAACTGTTATTCGCTGCTCCATTATCTCTACTTGAGGTGTGGAGATCAATTCTTGACTAAATCTCGCACTATCGTATTTGAAGGGACTGTCAATGGCAAAAGGTCTATTTATAAATCCCCATCAAGCATATGTATACAGAGAACTTGGAGATAACTGCTGATTCACTTCCAAACTGTTTTGTTTAAGTGCATCCATATTATCCAGCTGACTATCACCCGGTAATTGGATTGATCCGCTATCCAACAACGATAGAACTTGCGTGGAGGTGATATTCAGAGATGGCGCTCGCTCCATAAAGCAGGTTGAAAAAGATAATAGTCTCTAATTTGATTGCCGCCAAAACAGAATGAAACGACTCTGTTTATGTTTCGCATATGCAAAAAGCATTGTTTGAGCTATTACTCTTCTAGATCTCCTCGAAATATGTACAATTCTACATATTATCCGTCAACACAGTCCGGAACTGTTTATTTCACAGTAAGGAGTAACAATGGATGTAGGTAAGTTCTAGACAACTCAGTCGGATTACATGGACAAGAACTCAGAAGAGCTTTATCGTTCTGTAAGTTGTAATGTCGGAAAGAGATTTAGGGAATGTTTGGTCCAAATACGTCACGTGATCAGCAGAAGAAATCTCTCTTCCCCCATGTAACGTTTTTAATGATAACTGACGGATAGTGGGTAACTGACGATGACGAGATTCCTGATGATTATGACAGTTTAAGAAGTAATTTTGAGAGTCCGCTAATAAGTTTGGCTTGATTCGGGGAGTGATTGACAGATTCTCGTTTGCGTAAAGTTTATGAATGGTTAAAGATCTTCATTCGCTACACTCAGTTATATTGGGAATCTGTATCTTTATGAATAGTCGTTGATGCATAGTTGATGTTATTTTCTCTCGTGTTTTTAGTTGTTATTGTGGGTATTCGAACTTACGTATACAATTGGTCAGGAAGGCACAATACTCTGATCACTGTGATAGAAGTATTTTTCAATCTCATGATTGTGATTGATTACCTCCGGAATCTAATCGATGTTCCAGAAAAGATGGAATTTATCTTCTCCATGTACACATTCCTCTTGTGTATTTCCTTAGATATGGTCTTTTCAATTTTGCTGCTGGCCTTCCTGTGATAGTAGTTACAGTGATTCCGAAACAGTATTTCTTAGTATATTTCTTTGTTGTTGAGTATATCCTATTGGAAATAATTCGTACTTCCTTAATCCACTGCGAACCTTCTTCTTCTTCTTATACCTCCGTCGCATGAAGCTATGGAGAAAAGCTGTGGTGGAGTATCGTGAGCGAGAAATTGTCATTACTGTGTTTGAGTTGGCACTGTTCGCATTCTCCTTTGGATGTAGTCGTGAGTAGTATATTTCTTTTCTAGGTCTGTACACGAATACAGAGCGATCGGTAGTGGAATATAGCATAGTAGATGCATTATACTATGCTTTTGTGACTCTGACTACTGTGGGATATGGTGATATTACTCCAAAGACCCGTGTGGGACGCTTTGCAACAACCTACTATATCGTATCAGTACTGTTTTGGTTACCTACAAAAGTAAATAGTTGAAGAATCTCTCTATTTCTAGCTAATGCGATTACTCTCATCTCCACCAACTCCTCGTGATCGTTTCACTAAGGAAACTGTGAAAAAACCATCTCATGTTGAACATGTGGTAATTATTGGATATTTTCGTGAGTTCCTACCAATGTTAATCAGTGAGATGAGAGAAGAGTCATCTGATTATCTTCAGGATGCTATCTGTATGAGAATCGAATGGGTATTACTTTAGTTGTCATCCTCACACAAGACAAGGTCAAGGTTCCAGAGATGACTGCTATGTGTGGTCGGTTTGCTTCTCATGTCCAAATAATTGAGGGTTCACCAATTGATATCATATCCTCTCTTCTTTCATTATTCCTCATTCCTTCACTAGGACTCATCATGTCTCCATGCAAAACTCTTTGATGCCTATTCTATCTATGTAATTCCTTATCCTTCATGGAGGTGATGTAGTCTCACTTTTCTTATTATAAGTTCGAATCAGAAACAAGCATGGATGCGTCTTATTGTTAATGCATTGGAAACCAATTTTTTCTTCTATCAATCAGATCTTGGTATTCTTCAAGTCTCTCATTTACATCTAGAAGCCCAGAATAATCGCTTTACAAAACTCCTCTCTCTTCAACCTCAAGTGACTGAAGAGTCCTCAATGAAGCCATCGCTAGAATATCAAATCAATGATTATGAAGATGAGAGTGATGATGGAGATGATAGTTTACACTCTAATCATCAGTCAATGATGAACATGAATTTTCCATCTATCAGTGAGGCTTTTAAGACTGGTGATGGGCTTTCTTTTGGCAACTTCCCCCATTATTCCGATTCCGAGATTTCATGGATAGGCCAGGATCCTCGTCGCAAAATTAATTCCATGGGAGATATGCTGGTCACAACTCGTGCAGCACCAGACAATTTTCATAATGATACACGTTCAATGAAGCGTCTGCGTCAAATGCTGATTACACGACCTATCTGTCGAGTATATTATGAATCCAATCGACAGTATGGTTATTATCGCAAATACAAACATCTCTACCATGATCGGGTATTTGAATTTCTTAATTACATTAGAAATAGTATATTTCGGAGTTTTTGCCAGTCTCACCTGATAATTTGATGAATCGAATCATTAGTTATGAATTGACTTCCAAAGGTAGTTGGACTATTTTTTATAACTTGTTCATTAATAATGAACACTCATTCTTGCCAAAACTCTCTCCTATCAGTACTACACGAAGTGATTTCAGGTTTGTTTGACTGAATGTTAAGTGACTAGTGACTACTTTGATAATTATAACCTTTCGTTGCTTCATAAGAATAAGGTGATTCGAGTTCCTGAATACTTCTATGGAAAGCCTTATCACTTGTATGAATTATGTTCCTTTTATTCCGTAGCATGGTTTTGATTCTGTTCAAGTATTGTCACATTTTAACGGTTGGACTTGTGGTATGTGTTTGAAATATGATTGAATTTAGAAATCATCATATTCCCGTCAACTCAGTAAAGTACTTCTAAATACCTGCAAAAAGGAATTGACAAGTCTTGATTTCATCATGGTTATCACGCAGAAGAAGTAAGGTTACAGATTAACATTAACAATAGATCCAAAGATATTGATAAGATGATTCAATCAAACTTGACTTCAATTAATGCTGACTTTCAGGAATATGGTTCGATGGATAAATACTGTATTGGCTAGTTTTTAAAATTCATTCTAATAGTTCGTTTTCCCGGATTTGAATTATCATCGAACATCTTTACACAACAGGGTTGCTTATTCTCTTCGCATCGAGAAATGGATGACGAGGCACTACGAGTTGCAAAAGATTGTATCTCCACTTCACAAATTCCAACTTCTCTTTCTCGTCGTATGGGTTCCATCCGAGCTCGTCTTCCTCCTGGTGATTTGGATTCTGGTATTGAATTGACAGAATTAAAGAAGATTCCAAAGCAATTGTCATTGGAAGGATCATTAGTGACGAGTGGAAAAGCGGATATCGAGACTTCAATTCCTACGTCAGATTCAACACGATCATTGCCTGAATTGGCCAATGAGTCTATCTCAGTTGAGAATAAACCGCGGGAAAAACGAAATATGAAGAATGCAGAATTGATCGACTATGTATTTTGTGTTGGAATTATGCTGGAGGTTCTGAGTTATAGGGAGATATTGATAACATTTACAATCAAATCCTGACCATTTTGGATTTCCAAAAATTGTATCGAAAATCAAATCAATTGCTCTGTGTCATCATCTTTTGTGAATTTCCAAACAAAGGTATGGAATTAAGCGTGGTTTCTCATTCAGATATTATTCAGGCGCTATTATGTCAACCAATTCTCCTCTATGTGTTTAACCAATCCCCATATTACAAACATTCCTATACCAATCCGGATGTGGAGCATGTTCATACATATGTAAGTGAGCATATTAGTAATCTATGGGATGTAAATTCTTCATGGATGATGGAGCATATACCAAAAGCAGTTCGATTACTTCAAGCAGAGAGATTGGTCGTGTCTGAATATCGAAGTCCTGATCAACTGGAAGTATACTTTTAATACTTTCGATAAGTTTCTAGTGTATTTTTAGTACAAATGATACAGAAAACACTTCGATTTCGATCATCGCTACAACGATTCTTGAGTTATATCAGGGTAATAATGAAGGAGAAATATCACTATAGATTTTGAAGTTGAATTGAGTGGTGTATTTGAAGGAATCAAACAAGTATTTCAATTTCTTCCTCTTTCACTTTAGATTGACTATCTTTCTCATGTATTACTCCTATTTCCCCATTTTGAGAATTCCGGATCTGTTTTTTCTCCTCTTGCATCCTATGTGGCTGAAAATGGACTAGTTGCAAGTGACCAACTCTCAGGAGTCTCGGATGCACTTTGTACATCGTAGGATTTGCCAATTTGAGTTCATCCCAGAATTGATCTGAATACTTCATCCTTGTTCCTTCCTTTAACCCACTTTAAACCACATCTTTTTGATATTTTGACATCCATCTTTCTCCCAAAAGAATATTGTAGGAATTGATCCTGTTCTCTCATCTAGTTTATTATCCTGTACTATCCTACACATATCCAGATACTGTCCCTTTACCTTATGGTGAGGTGTTTTTGCGCTTATTAACATCTTATGGAATTGTATGTCTAGGAGTGGTATCGAAAGCGAGTGGATTGCCAATTAGGTGAGTATTCAACCTTTTAGTAATCAATAGTTTGGCATTTCCTAAGAATGATCTGATTGTATCGTATGGAGATGTTTTATTGTGCTTGCGAGCTAATATGAATTCTTGTCCTGATGGATTATTCATTTAAGTTGTGTTTGTATAAACAAGGTCTACTCACTGTTCATTAACACTTACGAATAACTTGTTTCCTTGTGAAATTCCTTTGTAATTCTTTCCGAAATTCGTAGTATCGTTCACGCATAATCACACGACCATCAGGTCCTCGTTTGTAGTACAATTGTCCAACAAATTCTCCCCAGTATTTGGAACTAATGATCAAATCAGATGATGTCTTACTGTCTATGAGGAACATCGACCCCAAACCCTCTAGTAAGGATCTGGAAGTCATATCCAATATACCGAAGGTGCTCAAGCCATTGCACCTTGTTGTATCCATAATTTACAAATCGCTCATCAAATCGAGGCAAAGATGGTGTCTTTTTCACCATCACATATCTTCTTGTTATCACTAAATCTCGCCTTACGGTTCTTGAGTATCTCCTTTGAAACATCTTACTCGTGTTAGAAGTGGCTTATAATCATCATCATACCATTCTTTGAAGAAATAATCGTGTTATGTAAGTATCACTCTTATTGATTTCACTCAAAAGATATGTGCAAATGCTCTTTAGGCCTGAAAGTGGAGCATCGCTTATTTGCAATACACTCCTTCAACTCAGCTCGTGTGTTTGGAATTCTCTTAGAGGCTCTACATTCATATTACTCCCTCAACACTACAGGAGGGCACAACTACTCCACAAACAGCTTTCTCTTCCCCTAAGTTCAAATGCAGGAACCACCACTGCTAGATCGTCACGAGCAAGCTCATTGGATGGTAGTTCCATCAATGCATCCCGAAGACCCACTAGAAATTAACTTATTCATTTACAGCTACAAGATGGCCACATATCCATATCCGTTAACCAAAAGTGACTTGTTTTGACAGCTTCAATTGCCAGATTTCGCAGCATATTAATTGGATATTCGTGATTATCCTCTGCAATGTACTCCGTGATATGAAGACGATTAGGATAGAAGGTGCTTGCCATTGCTTGACGATATTCCTTTTCACCCTTCTTTGTAATGAACAGAGCTACAGAGAACTCTCTACGAATGATGTATCTCTTTCTTCACAACCCTTTCCATCGTTCTAACAAGTAGTCAAAGAATGGTATCCGCTCAGTGCTTCAAAATGATGATGATAGAGACACTACCTACGTAGATTGTGTAGTCAGAGTTACATCATATCCAACACTTGGACTCGGATCTACTGTCTCTTGAAATTCTACGGAGAGCGGTCGTAAGGAAGACACTTCATTGGAGATTGACTAATAACTTAGAAATAGGATCAATATATTTACATTGAGCTGCTCAACTGTTTCTAATGAATGGTTATTACTTTCTAACAACACGATATATTTCTACACCATTTACTCAGCAAAATATAAAACCCACCACATGAGGAAAAGAATAAAAGGAATTAGAACGTAGCAAGCCAAAAGGGTTCGATGTGATCCAACTACTGGTAATACCCTTCCTGTAGTCTCACCCAAAAAGAATGAATAAAAAAAGGGCAATGAACGATGTCAATGATAAAATATTCATGACACCAAAAAAAGAATGCACATTTCAACAAACAAGTTAACATAAAAAGACTAGTGATGAGCAAAGAGAGAAGTCAAAGCAGCTGCACCAACAAGAGCAACACTATCAATCATCTCTAGTAAGGTACTCCTACCCGATTCCAATTCCTGCATCCGTCATATTCTGGTTCCTTCGTTGTCTTTTTAATTCAGCTTCTGTCATGTATTTTGTTTGATTAGCCTGACTGATTTCAGGTGGTCGTTGATAGTAGGGATTACGAAGCACCTGACCACAAGGACAACGGAAAAGTTCAGCTCCTTGAGGAGGATAAAGCATCATATGACAAGTCGTACATGCGACTTGAGGCTAGAAGTGAACACTTGATAGAAATCTCACTTTTAAGTGTTGTGATGTGGGATACGTTGGCTGCTGCGGCATGTACTGGGGTAACTGCTGTTGAGGCATATACTGGGGTTGAGGCGGTACATACTGTTGTTGAGACACATACTGAGGTTGTTGCTGAACATACTGGGGTTGCTGCTGAACATACTGGGATTGAGGAGGCATGTACTGAGATTGCTGAGAGGCATACTGCTGAGGTGCATATCCAGTAGTCGTTGTTGGAGGATATGCACAATATGAAACACTTGGAGCATTCGAGGGTTGTTGCATTTGAACAGGATACGTATTCCCAGACATCGTTGTAGGAACAGCATTTACGTTACTAGGAGTAGACTGGTTCCCCTGTTCATTTAAAGTTTGCTGCAATTGCGACTCCGTAGGGAATGATTGAGAATTCGAACCACTCTCTGATACAGCACTCCCACTTGCAGCAACTGTTGTTACAGGGACTGGCAACACAGTGGAAGAGTTTGCAGATGGTTCCATACCCGGAATGCTGGTCGAACTTGTAGCATCATACGATTGTACTGATTGCATTGGCGTAGAGTACACGTTACTCGCACTAGAAACTGGTGAAGGATTCATAGAATAATGGATCGAAGTGTGACCGAAGGGCGCAACGAATCTATCGAATTGTTTGTAAAGAATGGAATTCGGTTCCAAATTATGTTTCAGATGATTTTGATATTTATTCTGATGAAAAATCCATAGAAGGGATGATGTACTTGATTATCCGTTATATTCATTCCTAATGAACTATTTCTTGTTCCAAATGTAAAGATTTAAATTATTTGAGCTACATATGAACATTTTCCAACAATGCACAGCAATGATCAAAGGTGGAAACGGAGAAAGAGGCAACGGCCACCGTTGCCGAAACGTCGAAACTAGTTGAATCACGGGGATGCTGATCTGCTGATAACAGACAGTATCCTTTTATCAAACCAGTATTTTATTCTTACCATGTCTGACTTCACTGAAAAGGTAACAAAAGGGTAATTGGGTAATGGTTATAGTGCTTGAATACGGTACGTTGTCTTGCAATTGAAACTGTTCAGAAGGCGAAATCAGGTCATCCAGGTATAGTGAGATTGTTTCTAGTCAGAAAATAGGAGCTCCTATGGGATGTGCCCCAATTGCTCATGCCTTGTGGGGATCTATAATGAATTACAATCCTGAGAATCCGAAATGGGTAAGGAGCAACATATTTGGTTGATAGCTAGTGGAATCGTGATCGTTTCGTTCTCTCCAACGGTCATGCTAGCGCTCTCTTGTATACTATGCTCTACCTCAGTGGATATGATGTAGGATATTAAGTCCATGGATAATCTCTAGTTGACTCTGGATGATCTGAAGAATTTCCGTCAGTTGGGAAGTCGTACTCCTGGTCATCCCGAAGTGGAGACTGCTGGAGTGGAGATTGGAACTGGTCCTCTGGGACAAGGAGTGTCGAATGCTGTTGGAATGGCAATTGCCGAAGCGAATCTTGCTGCTACATTCAACAAGGAAGGATTCCCCGTCTTTGACAATTTCATTTATGCACTCTGTGGTGATGGTTGTCTGGAAGAGGGAATTTCTCACGAAGCTGCCTCTCTCGCTGGTCACTTGAAGCTTGGACGTTTGATAATCATCTACGATGACAATCATATCACCATTGATGGTCGTACAGACCTCAGTTTCACAGATGATACTCTGAAGCGCTATGAAGCATATGGTTGGGATGTGAGTTGTGTAGAAGATGGTAATCATGATGTTGAAGGTATTATTGCTGCTGTAAATCGTGCAAAGAGTGTGACCGATAAGCCCTCTCTCATCGCTGTTCGAACAACTATTGGATATGGTTCGGCTCTTCAGGATACTTCAGCTGTACATGGTGCTCCTCTTGGATGGGATAAGGTTGATATGTTCCGTGAGGCTTGCGGATTTGCTAAGGGAGAGTACTTCACTCCTGCGGAAGATGTGATTGAATTCTATCGTGCGGCAGGCAAGAGAGGAGCTGAGAAGGCTGCTGCCTGGGATGCAATGATCCTGGAATATCGTAAGACGTATCCAGAGGAGGCTCTCGAGCTGGAGAGACGTATGAAGGGTTTGCTTAAGGGAGATTTGAGTACTCTGTTGCCTGAGATGGGAGGAAAGGATGTGGCTACACGTTCAGCTTCTGGGGTAATTCTCAATGCCTTAGCAAAGGAGTATCCTGAGATTATTGGTGGTTCTGCCGATCTTACTCCTTCCAATAATACTGCCCTAAAATGTACCTGTGATTTCACTCCTGAACATCCCGAAGGACGTTACATACGCTTTGGTGTTCGTGAGCACGCAATGGCGGCCATTTGTAATGGTCTTTGTGCTTATGGAGGTTGCTTACCGTTTTGTGCGACTTTCTTTGTCTTCATTGGTTATTGCATGGGTGCAGTACGTATCTCAGCACTCAATCATCTAAAAGTACTCTATATTATGACACACGATTCTATTGGTGTGGGTGAAGATGGTCCAACGCATCAGCCTATTGAGCATCTCTGGCAGCTCCGTAATATGCCTGGACTGACTGTGATTCGTCCTGCGGATGGTCGGGAGGTGGCTGGAGCCTATACTGCCTATATGCAACGTCAAGGTCCTTGTGTACTGGTTCTGTCACGTCAGAATCTTCCCTATTTGGATGGATCGAAACCTGATGAGGTGATGAAGGGAGCCTATATCATTCAAGATGTGGAAGGCAAGCCTGACATGATTTTGTTAGGTACAGGATCTGAAGTGTCGTTGTGTGTTGCTGCTGCTAAGCTGATGGAGGGAAAGAAGGTGCGGGTGGTCTCAATGCCATCGATGGAGATATTCGAAGAGCAGTCAGAAGAGTACAAGAAGTCTGTATTGCTGGAGGATGTCCCTGTTCTTGGAGTGGAAGCAGGTGCAACACATGGATGGGAAAAGTACACTCATTATCAAGTTGGAATTAACCAGTTCGGTACATCAGCGCCAGCTACAAAGGTATTCGAGAAGATGGGGCTGACAGCAGAAAAGATTGCAGAGAAGGCTCTGAAGCTCGCTGATTATTATGCTACTCGTCCGGTGCCTTCAAAGGTGGAAGTCTTTGGCTTCTAATTATGGAAGTTGTTTAAGTGAATCTTAACATGTTTGTTCCAAAGTGTGTTTTTAATTGTGTTCCAACATTGAAGTAGGGTGACACGAAGTCCTGAAAAAGCCGCCAACACGAGGGATAAACCACGGTTGTATTTGGCTGTCTAGTTGATCCCTATTTGCTCAATTCTGAACTATTTCACGTTTACTATTTTTCAGAATCGAGTATCTAGTGAGCTCTATATAGCTCTATTGTGATTTACACGCAAACAATCCTGTTTAATCGATAAGGTCGATAATGGATGCTTTGTTTTCTCAATTGAAACGCCAGGTAACACGTTGTGTGTAGAACTGATTTATAGAAGCTAACCTTAAAAAAGAGATGTGGTAGTTGTGGTTGCTATTTGGGTAAGAAATCAGGCGTCCACTCTTGCAAGGTTTGCAGTAAGATGATATGGGAAGATTATTAGTGGTGTAGAGAAGGAGATATGTGACCGTTGCAAACAGGGTAAGATGATTCTTCCGGGCTATACAAGTCCGAAAACCGTTTGTGTTCAGTGTTGGAGAAGACTTGTTATCCCAACGAACACGGATTGGGCAGCTGATTGCGAATTCTTTGGTACGCCTGAGTGTGACGAGATTGTGAACAACTTCATTTCGTTGTCTACAATGGCAACGGAATTTCTAGCGCATGGCGGTTACTATTACTCGTGGGAAGTGATTCGTCAACATGTCGTGAATGGTTACCTTGTTTATCAGAAAGTAGGTTATGAAGTGAGGAATAATTCGTAGATTAATCGCGATGAGGTTGTAGATGATAAACAATGTGTCTGTGATATGTGTTGGTATTTGTGGATTCGTTGTGTTGGAAAACGATGTCCCTTCAAGAGTGGAACAATTTTCTTTGAAGATGTAAATTATAAAGTGTTCAATGCGATCAGTCGTCTTGGTTATTCTCGTGTACTCTTCCGTGGTGTACTTTCTCTCACCTTCCTTGACGTTTAGGAGCATGTCGTGGGTCAACGAGTTCCATATTCTATGCGAATTGGTAGTTCTCATCTTTCTGAATTCGTAATTATGGAATTCTAGAAATCATCTCTAGATTGAATTTTGTGAGAATAAGGCTCAGTGGTTGCTCCCAGAAGGTGAAACTGACATCGTCATGTCCCGTGGACGTGTTGGACGCGGTTACGAACAAGTGGGACTTGATTTTGTTCCTGGACGTGATGGTGTGGATCTGGCTCTTCCCTTCAACAGACATCATCTCCTGTTTGGTCGTGTTCCCCTCAAGCAACCTGATCAAGCCACTTTCACATTCTTGAAGTTTGAGAATTATGGCACGGAGGCGTTCTCAGACATTGTCCTACATGGAATCCAGTACGGACTCCATGTGGTGAAGCGAGATCGAGAGGAAAAAATGCCGTCGCGACGTGAGACTGCTGGTAAGAAGATAATGGGTCGTTTCCAAGAGCTGGTACAGTTAATATTTGAGTTTCAGTCATTGAAACCCATCATTAAGCATGAAACAATGGAGCAAGTGATGGATCGTGCTTATGTGAAGGGTGTATCATATATGTAGGAGTAGAAGAGTGAGATTATAAGTAGTTATCAAGTAGTGAAGATGACAATGACGAAACTGAACTCCTATTTGATCAATCCTAACTCTAGTAAGAGTGAAGTAAGATACTGATATCTAGATCCTGGTCCCTTATCAGCCATTCAGAAACTTTACAGCCAGGCATATGATTTCCTCGATTTCTTAATTCATGATCCAACAATGGATCATCTCGATGTGAGATTTGGACGTGAAGTGATTTTTGATATTCAAGAACTGCAGTCGAAGGAAATGATAGTGGAGCCACGAAGACGAACTGTAGAGGAAATGCTACCGCAAGCGGCAAGACCGCGTGGCTTAAGCGATTCGATGATTCCTCGAGTGGAAGTGGATAATGATACCGATGGATTCAAACGCTTTGAACGTCTTTAGAGGGTCTTTGTTACAAACACATCGTGCGCAGTTAATTACAGACAGGAGACTCGAGGGAAGGCTCGGTAGTCTTTTGCCAGGAATGGAGCGGGTACTCTGAAATTGTAACGGGTTTAGCTACAACTGAGCAGCAGGAATTGTCATTGGTTGGAATCCATTTGGAGCGGGGAATAATACAAAGAGGAGTTGGCATCGCGATATGTTTCTTTCGCTGAAGAGGAAGTGAAACTTTTCTAGATGATCCAGAAAAATAAAAGGGAGCAGATAACTTTAGAACCTGTTCATGGAAGACTCGTTCTTTAACTAAACATGAGGCAAAACATAAAGCATAACATTGTTTACAACGGGCTCTACACGCACTACACATACTGAATACAGAGTCAGTGTTGGTATCAACAAAATGGGATTCTGTTTTCATATACCCACAACAGGAGCACTTGAAGCATAGTCCGTGGGGGTATGGTTCACTTCCCTTCGGACGGATACAAATACTCATCTAAAAACCTTAAAAATGACAGGTCATGAGCGAAATGGAGAAACAACATAGAGCCAATAGCTTTCATGTAATCGATGAAGAGCCAATCATATTGTGCGTTTGCAGTTGCTACCTTGTTGAGTGTTCTCATAATCAAATTGACGTTTAGAAACCACATTCCATATACTATCATTAGAGAATATGTTTTGAACTCAGATAGTCGAACTGGAATGTATGATGATGTACTCCGAAAACGTTTTATCAAACACAATTTCGGGTCTAAATATTGTGAGATTGAATATTATAAATCTCATCAAGAAAGGTGGAATAGAGATGTTCATGTGCTCCCACAACTCTCTTAGTCAATAATTCATTGATAGCAGTTTGTATTTCTACGTTATAAAAGGCAATCACGCTCATCTATATATTGTCCATATCAGTATCCTTATTGGATGGTTCCTATTGCAACGATTGCCCCTGTGAATTCACCTCATTAGGCGGACAGTGCCTTATTTTCACTTCGCGGTATATATTAGTTGAACTGTTAAAACACGTAGATACATTCTAGAGTATTTAATTGATGCAAGTGAATACCACAACAGATATCTAAAGATTCCCGCAAGTCTATTAATGTGTTCCAGTTTTACTCTATATTAACTTGATTATTCAACCTATAGATAGATAACTTTTCTCTATCAACAATTTCCGCATATATTCAGACTTATAGAATCCAAAATGGTTGGTTTTCTCAATTGTCTTCCGATCCATTTGCGACATCCCACTATTGGGCCCGCAGTTGTCGCAACCTTAAACAAATAAGAAATCAATGAACGCAGTATTTGGAAAGCTTGTCTTAGATCGAATTATTGCCAAATTGATAGAAGGAAGAGCAAGAGACAAACAGTGGAGAGTATGTCGAACACAGAGAGTAATAATTGTAGCCAAATATAAAGGAAGAAACAATTCGACTACTGATCCTTCGAACAAAAGAAGTTTTGCTTTCTGAACCCTCTCTTCTCAAGATCGAAGCTCCAATGGTTGTAGTAGGGGATATTCATGGTCAATTCCTCGACTTATTGGAGTTTGTCATTCTTAAAATGGTATTACGTGTAGAATTCTACATGTCAGTGGAGACCCTTCAAAGAGTCGGTATCTATTCTTGGGAGATTATGTCGACCGTTCAGATCGCGGAATTCAAGTTCTTTGTCTCCTCATGGCGTATAAGTTGAAGTATCCTGATCACATCTACTTGTTACGTGGAAATCATGAATCAGAAGAAATGAACGATGAGGGAGGATTCAAGGATGAGTGCTTAAAGTACTATTCTATAAGTCTCTACAAGGACTTTCAGACACTCTTCAATTGTCTTCCTCCTGCTGCCATTATATCCAAGAAAATCTTGTAAGTGTGAACGATACCATCTAACTTACAGTTGTGTTCATGGTGGTCTTTCGCCTGATCTGTCGTCTATGAAGGTGATAAAGGATATTAAACGTCCATGTACAATTCCTTTAAGTGGACTGTTATGTGATTTGCTATGGTCAGATCCATGTGCTGATGTAAAGGGTTACGCTCCTTCTCCCCGTGACTGTGCATATTTATTCGGTCCTGATATTGTGGAGGAGTTTATGTCCCGATTCGATTTTGATTTAATTGTTCGCGGTCATGAGTGTTGTGATGGATACTGCTTTGCATTTAATCGGAAATTAGTTACAGTGTTTTCCGCACCTAATTATTGTGGCTGTGAAAAGAATGCAGCTGGCATTATGTTTATCGACGAGAATTTGTCATGTCGATTTGTGTTGATTCGAGAGACAAAGCCCCTACGGAGAGGATCAGTTGTAAAGCCAGATACTCTGGAAATCATCAATAAATGAGTAATTTGTACTATTAGCTGCAATATGTTTGTGAGATAATGATATATTCGAGAACAAATACGTGAAATGACTACTTGGGCTTATTGAAAACACTGGTCTTGACATCATCCACAAGCTTATTCACATTGGGCTTCTTTGGTAATTCCTTTGGTGGAGGAGGAATGGCATCCGCCTTCTTTGAAAACGTCATCCATCTCTTCAATGTCTCCCGCGCTTTTTTATTTACGCAAATCGTCTGAACTCCAGCAAACACAGAGTTAACAATCCAGTACAAACATAAACCCTATTTATCAATAGCAACTCACAATCCTACGGATTGCATTTTTGCAGCAATAAAAATAGTAAAAATAGACATTCCCCGCATCATGTACTTCGTTCCTATTTGACCATTCGCGTTCATTCCATCAGCCCCTAATTCTGTCATAAATAGGGTAGAAAGTCCAGCAACAACAGGCAAAATAAAATACGGATCCGGTATAGCGAGATTAGGGAACCATAAACAACCGCCTTCAGTTACTGCAGGCACTGTCTCACACAGCTTACGAATTCCAAGAAAACATGACATAATTACAGGAAGTTGGATCAAGGAACCAAGCATTGGTCCCATGGGAGAAACACCAGCTTGCTTGTAAACGTCCATCATTTCCTCACGTATTCTCATTGCATCAGATGCCAATCCCATGCTCTGTGAAAGACGAGCTCGCTCTACCAACTTGTTGAGTTCTGGTTGAATTTCCTGCATCTTCTGACCTTGTTTCGTTGCTTTAATGCTGAACGGAAGTAGAATAACTCGGAACCCAAGACATACTACACATCATTCACCCAAATAAACTCTCACCCCCTGTAATAGCGCCCCACCAAGGTAGACCAAGTTGATTCATCCAAGAAATCAGAGACACAACCCACGTTGTCGGTGTTCCTACAGAAACGCCAAACAGCCCATACTTTAGTGCAGTATTATTTAAATCGCACAGCCAAAGGTGTTTGTTCTCTTGGATCATCTTCACCTTCTGCTTGAAGGCCTCGAAATGAATCTCCCGCTTATGTTGCACTCTAATCGAATCAAACCGTGAAACAGAAGCTTTCATGGTGAGAGACGATACTCCCCTAATGATCGTAGTCACAGCATATTGGATACCTTAAGAGGTGTGTTTGACGTGTAACAGAGCGAAGCATCATCAAGATAACAAAGTCACAAAGCTTGTTTGAGCTAGAACTACAGTCTTTTCTTGTATCATGTTCGCTTTCCGACGTAGCTCGGTAATTTTACGAAGTATACCTATTCTACGATCTGTGGCTATAAGGGGATTTGCTGATGTTGCTGCATCTAGTGATGACACTCAGGAGGAGGGAGATCCTGAAGTAATTGACTTTATCAAGAAGGTGATACCAAATGGAACTGCTCATTTATGTAGATTGTTCGAGAGAATAAAGTGATGTTATTTATGAAGGGAACGCCTTCCAACCCGGTTTGTGGATTTAGTCTTCGTGTGGTACAAATCTTGAAGCATTTAGGTAGGGTATGGGTTGTCTATTTTTTATTAGGTTGCGATTTTGCTAGTGCGAACATTCTCACAAGCAAATCTGTAGTAAAAAATCTCAAATATGTGAGGTAGGTTGTCCCTTCTCCTCTTGAGTATAGTGATTGGAAAACCTATCCTCAGTTGTTCATTAATGGTGAATTTGTTGGTGGCTGTGATGTTGTTACAGAACTGTTCGAATCTGGAGAATTGAAGAAGATGTTGGAGGCAGCTGGTGCTTTTCCAGAACCTGAAGAGTCAGAAGAAGCTGAAGGATCATCAAAGTCATCAGAATCGGAAAAAACTTCCAAGTCCGAGTCTTGAGTGTTCATTTAGTATTCTGTTTGTTATTACTAGTTCGACAAAGTAAGAGTTTCAGCTTCATATAACTGTTTAGACAACTCGGTTCCTCGTGATAGTAATGGCAGATGATCAGACTAAAGTGAATGAAAGACTATTACTTACAATTAACAAACTACAGAAATTATCAGGGGAGGAAGGATACGATAAACGCGAGTGCCAGAAGAGGTACTCAATGAATTCAAGCACTCATCTGTAGAATTGTCAAGTGTTGCAAACATGTTCTATTGTCTAGTCCATCCTTCTACCTCTCAAAGAAGATGGACTCTCTAATGTGGAAAGAAATGTTCTATACTAACTACCAAGAGATGAAAGTGGATTCAAGCATTAATTCACAAACAATTGTCGATTTCATTAACAAGGGTATTCTCTTCTATGAAAAGTTATTGAAAAAGATAGAGAACGATACTAAATTTAACTCGTGTGTATATTTCATATATATTCATCTTGGTGACCTCCATCGTTACCTTTCAACCGAACAGTGGAATGAATCAACTCCAAGAAAGAGTCGATACAACATTTCAAAGTCTTTCTACTCAAAAGCTCTTCTATTAGACCCTCATCAAGGATATGCTTATCATGGGTTGGCCGTTATTGCTACTTATGAAGAAACACACTGTCTGGCAATCTACTGTTACTTGCGCGCAGCAACTTGTAAACATCCTTTGCGAACAGCAAATCAAAATATTCGAATAGAGTTGGAAAGAAATGAAGTATCTCTAAAGGAATCTTTACATAGCCAACCAATGAATAGCCCATTCGCTCACAAGAAACAATATGTGGATGTAAATGTGGTGGATGCAATTGATCGTAGCTATTTACTCTTCAGTACATCCATCTTCATTATCTTATATGTTACAATAAATCAACGAACCAATTTAATCTGTCCTTGAATGCATTCAAAGAGACTATGAATTGGTGTATGGAGAATGATATGCCTTCAATTATTCTTCTCTATCGAATGATGATAATTGGTATAGTAGGAGCATCCGATGCATGGAGACCAATCCGTGAGCCTTGTATGAGTAGTGATATACTTTGATTATAGCATTACAACCACCAAATACACTCACACAATCTATAGTTCGTGGCTGGATTGTGTTGTATTCCTTTATGACCTTTGTAGAACTGATTGAGTTTCTTTATGTATAGATAGTGAAATACAGTGCCTCTCTATCCTCTCCCAAGAAGCCAGGTATGGAACAAGTAATGAATTGAATGTAGATAATCTTTGTCTGCGTCATGTTCCGACTATAGCATTGTTCCTTCAGTGGGTGGCTCTTCAAGGTGAGAGGCGATATAGACCACGAGTATCACTCATCTTGTGTTTCAAATCTAGTTCTTTATCAGTAAATCGTATTCCCATAATCCTATGGAAGAATCCTCACACTGTTCTACTGAAGAGTCCACACACAGTCTCATGGAACAGTCTTCCCACATTCCCACTGAACAGTTCTTGGAATGTGAAAAGGAGTTCTGGAAGATGATGAGCTCACTGATAAAACGTCTCCCAAAACAGACTGTTTCTAACCATACAAACGAACCGCAGTTACCAATGAAAATAGAAATGGATACAGCTGGCTTCTTAGCCTTTCGGGGAATGTTCGATCGTATTGAATACAATTTGTCTCGTCAATAGATGTGGAACGCCAAGTGGAAGTATGTTCAAGTCATGAAGCTATTGAAAGAGCCATCGCAACGATCAATAAAGTGTATCCATCTATCATCAATGATTCCTTATGTCCATTTGGGAACTCAGTTATAAGTGATTACAATTCTTCAGATCCTCAATATAGTAATCATGAATCCAAACGATTTCGTGTGTCATTTCTTGTATATTCCATCAAACACTATCTTCTTAATCAGAATCAGTGTAGTAATCCTTTGCACTGTTCTTACGTGGTAAGAAGAAAGGCATCTTCTTTCCTTCGTTCTCACTATCAGATGACTCCAAGGTCTCTCTAAGAGCCTTGTCTTCTTTACGTTGCTGTTCCTCGACCACACGATCTTCAATGGCCTTACCCATAATACACACACTATACTTGATCCATATACTAGGCAACTACGCGCAAGGAGCATTGGCCAGAACGTAGGTACTCACACTACCATTGATAAATCTAGTACTCAAGTTACATGCGCAAACTTACCTTTCTACATTGCCCATTCCTCTTCTTCCCATGACAATAGTATCAATCTTCTTCTCTACTGCATACGAACAGACAACATGATGTTAAGAGTCAACAATAACTCTGGAACAGGATATCTTAGCAGGATCACCACGCGCGCAAACAACCTCAACATTTTGGAATCCCTTATCATTAGCAATCTTCTTCATCTCATCTAAGTTGTCCTGAGATTCTCTCTTCAAACGGTCATTGACTACAACATCGTGTGCGTATGCTACGAAATGAGTAAAACATATAGACTGTACTAGGAGTCTTTAGATTCAACACATTCAAAACAATAAGGGAATCTGTGGGCTTCATGATATTTAAAACCCAATCGAAGCAAGCTTTGGCTTGGATGGAAAAGTCCATCGGAATTAACCAGCGCAAACCCTTTACATATCACCTCAAGTTGACAAGAACCTACAGTAAATCCATTGTCGCCTTCAAACACACCACTTTCTTCCATTTCGTTGATCCTTTGGTGAAGTAGCAAAAGGTGGAAATGGAGCAACAGACAACTGTACAGATAAATATGATAATTATAAACTAGTCAAAGAATTACTTTTTCTTGATCTGGATTATGTATTGTAGCTATTCAGTTCCTAAACAATGTTCTGTCGAAATAGTTCTTGTTTTCTGTATGCATGTGTAATTAGCAGGAGAATGCTCTCTTCACTGAGAGAATAGATGAACAGACACACCCAATTTTGAGAATTTCAAAGAAACTATTCTTAATCCTTTACAATCATCCTTGATCATACAACCCTTGATTTCAGAATAATTCTCATCATTGCAGCTCCAAACTGTAAACAAATACTACGAGTACTTAAAGTAAGACATCATTCATTACAGTCTTGTAGAAGAATGAGTTTCTTACCTCCTATCGCGGGTTTAATACTTTTAGTTGATAGTACGTACTGTTTAACCGTATATTACTTTCAGAGCCAGTCTTAGTCGTCCTTCTGGATGGAATTCATCTTTATGGAATTCTACGGAGTGTGGATCAATATGGTATGTTTTAGTTTGATTGTATGTTGCTTACAATCTTTTAGGCAATCTTGTATTGGATGACTGTTTTGAGCGTGTATTCTGTGATTTCTACTACACAGAAAATCAGTTAGGCCTTCAAATTGTTCAGGGAAACAACACATGTCTTGTTTCGGACCTAGTGGGCTAATATATATAATAGATGATTAATAGAATGGTTCTCTTCAGTCTTGCCCTATTGATGGTATGACATTGTTGAGCAATGAAGAGTTCATCGAGTATATTAATTTATCTGACGAAGAGAAAAGTATGGCCATAGTAAGTGAATACGAATGTAGCTCAACGAAATCAAGGAAAATGCTGTACTTTTGCTTCCAATGCAAATTATGCTATCAAACTCACTTCTATATAATTGTATCTTATTTATGAGAGTTTGCAACAAACAACTTCTAAAGAATGATTAGCACTATCGCACAACCAATTCTCATGTATTATTGATCAATACACAATCATTGTTTCTGCCCTTTTTTGCCACCATTGTTTCCCAAATGACAGATAGGCTGCAATCACTGGGCTTATTCCATTAAATGGCATTGCAGAAACCCAGAAAATGATAAATCAGTATAAAATATGTTATAACCATTGTTGTTACACTCTTCCCCGAAAGATGATACCATCCTATTATCATTTCCACCAATTGAGGATCAGTTTGCAGTTAAACGACCATGAGTTGAGTCTCATCAATAGTTATCCTCCTTCCTCAAATAACAGTGCACAAAAATAAAACATAACTATTGCTTACTCTTTTTTACGGTTCTTTCCTTTCCCTGAAACAAATATGAGAAAATGGGTGGAGAATAGAAGATGCCCTCTATTTGTAAATGGCCTCAATTATTTAATCATACTTATTATAACCTATTTACCCCATATGCATACTTCATTCTCTGATATCTTGGGAAATCGATAGTGACAACGTATTTTCTTATTGTTCTCTGGCTTTCTGGACGTTAATTCACCATTGGAAGAGAATAAATTGATGATCTATGATGGTCATATCTATACCCTTTTCATATTTTATTGAATCGAACAACATCAATTAAATGAATTCTTTGATTCGTTAACAAATTCCCGAAAACGACCAGATTTTTATTCTTCATTATCTAGTAGATTGTTGAACCAATGGATAAGTTCAATGCATTCTATAGAAGTTTAGAAGTGGACCATATCGAGATAATGAATCCACAAAGGCCCCTCAATGGAGAAGGTACAGTGTACTATAAGGGAGCTTATACTGGATATTCAATGAAAACAGCATGGATGGATGATAAGATGGAGGGTGGAGCCATTATTTATGCTCCTAATAAGAGTGTTTTTGCTGAATTCACTTTTGTGAATGGTGATATTGTTGACGTGCTTACATATCCTACCTTTACTTCGATTTCCTCAAATGTAAACTCATTTCAAGTTCCTCCTTCATATGCGGGCGGACTGAGTAACGAAAATGCTACTCAGCAGTACTTAACACCAATTATAGGATCTACAACCATGGATCCCAATTGGGGTTACAAACGTCCAGATCCACAGGTGACAAGTGTACCTAGTACTCCATCTACTGTAGTTAGTGCTCAACCAAGTGTAATGAGTACTCCATCGAATTATAGTCATTTACAGCCAACTGTACTCAGTGCATCATCAAATGCTGTTATCACGCAGTCAAGTATGGTTACACCTAAACCTAGTGTTGTAACTACTCAACCTATTGTTCCAACTACTCAACCTATTGTTCCAACTACTCAACCTATTGTTGTGACTACTCAACCTGGTCTGGTTACAACTGAAGCTAGCATGACTGCACAGCCAAATGTAGTTACAACCCAAACGGGCATATTTAGTACACAATCAACTGTTACTACTCAACCTTCTATCTCAACCTACTCTAATTCGAAACTTCCTTTAGAACGAAAAAGCTTGACACATCGTTGTCTACAACATAAAAGTTTATTTTGGACAATTATTGGAATTGTTCTGGCTGCTCTTATTCTCATAATTGTATTTTGTGTCTATTTGTCAATACGAGAAGAAAGTGTTGAATTGACAAGTGATAGAGTCCGCGTCCCTAAAAATGTGAAAGTTATTATTGTTCGCGAATTAGAATCAGGATCCCAAGCCTTAACAAAGGTTGAGCTTACTGGGTTACCGAAAGTGACATCGTTTACTGCGACTTATATGTCATTCCCCAGGATATCGTCAGTATCTCTAACTAGTAACTTTGATTCCTCTTTATCAGTATAGATCTTCCAAAGTTGAAAACAATCACTATCGAGTCTTTGGCCTTCCAATATACCCATAGCTTTACACTTAGCAGTATTGTGTTGAACTCCTGTTGGATATAGATCTTCCCATGTTAGTTGCAATTAAGTTGGATGATAAAGCAATGGTCCTTGACAGCGTGTATGCATCCGGAACGGATTACAAAAATTCAGTTACATTGTCAAGTATTCATAGGGAGAATTGTTTATGTAGATCTTCCAGCCTTGAGTTCTCTGACAATTTATAATAATTTTGTTTATGCTGGAGAATTTACTGCCAATAGTATATATGCCTGGAGAATGTAATCTAGATATCAATACAGACTACACAGTTCTTTATTTATCAGATGCTGAACATTCTATTTGTAAAGTTACAAAGCAATCTTTTTCTAGTTGGTGTTGTATATGTGAAATAACATATAGAAGCTGGTGGTCTTACAGCATATATTAATGATGATGTTCGTTGTTCTACGTGAGTTGTTTGTTGCATAGATGTTAGAGCAAAAGGTGTATTGTTAATACCATAGTACATACCGACTACAGTAAATAGGACCTACAGTAGCATCTTTCAAGCCCGTCTAGCTCAGTCGGTAGAGCGCCAGGCTCTTAACCTGGTGGTCGAGGGTTCGAGCCCCTCGGTGGGCGATTCTATTTCTTTTTGATGATCCTCAGGAATAAAACAAACATTCTGATTAGGAGCTTTCAAAACAACCAGAAAGGAACACATAAGGACAATCCTTCTATGAATCCTACTCGGAAATAATGGGGAGGGCCTCTACCCCATAATACTGTTTCTTCAACTCCATGTATAAATGCCAACGACTCAATGCATATCCCTTACTATCCCAGTCAGCTCCCAATTCCGTTTGCATTACTGCCCACACAAACCAAAAGAAAAAGGAGAAGCATTGGAAACGATGTACCATTTCTTGCATCTCTGTCACATCATCTTCAGACGCATTTGTACCATCTATATGAAACATATATAGAATTACTACATCGTTCTGAAAGATATGCACGGATAAAATTACGTTCTTCTTCGTCTGTAGGATGCAATGATATATCAATCCAATAGGAGGGAGAATCATATCGCGTCATCCACTCACAAAAGTGATGACAGATATCTAGTGGAGCCGCTAACAGACACGTGTACTCAAAGTCAATAATTAATACTTCACCATTTACATTCTTCAACACATTTCCACGAAGCAGATCCTGATGGCCATAAACAATGTCAGTACTCTCATTTCGAATGAGTTCTTCATTTCGATTGATTTCCTCAAGCATATTTGGAATACTCAAATCTGTAAATAGTCCATTCTGATCTATCTCTTAGTTTCTACGATTAATCTTACAGTGTTTCTGACAGATTTGAGCCCATGATCTCATAACGGCATGAAATTCGTCGAAGTGACCAATTTCAGTCTATTCAATATATTGACGAAAACTAATCTACCCGTATATTATGTAGATCAGCAAGTTTTGCTGCAATTCTTCTTGAAATCTCAGGATCACGACAACCGAGATCGTTCAATGACTAACTAACAATCGAAATGAAAAGGTACAGTGAATCCAACTCTCCACAACTCCATACGTCCCTCAGGAAAGGAACGCAAAAGCTCAATACCAAAGTTGTTCTTGGAAAGGACCGAGAGAAACTTCAATTCCTTTTCTCGATTCAAAAAATCACTGCTTCCTATCAATCATACCTCTCATCTGTAATGAACCAGCGCCATAAATACGGAAAAGAATGGGAAAATCATCTTCATTGGATTTCTTGGACAACTTGTAGATTACATTTGTCAACCCATCTAGCATGTCACAATCATTGCTATTTCATTACCTTTGTTCTGAACCATGTTAAAATCATCCACAGAGTGTACATCATTCCATTCTGGGATGTGTTGAAGCTCATTCAATGCGAACCGCTTTCTTCCATCATAATCGAGTTCCAAAAGTGATGGCATCTCTATTTCAGTCTAGAAAATAACGCATTACCACCTTCTCTAGTCTTTGAAAGAATAATGAACAAACACGTCATTTCAACATTCGAAACTCATACATGTCCGAACGCTTCTGTTTAAGAACAGGAATTGCTTCCCTAGATATCAAGTAGAACTTCAGTATCAACCTCACTTTGTCACATTCACTTAAATCAATATCAGCAATCAGAATACCTTCCTTTTCATCAAGTTCACCAACCACCTTTCCCCAGGGATCGACTACAATACTATGACCATAGGCAACATAGGATCCATTCACATCACGAGCAGGAGAACAAAGGACTACGAAGGACTGTGTATCTAGAGCCCGACCCTTTGCAAGAATCTCCCAATGCAGAGGTCCTGTTGTCATATTAAATGCAGATGGATATACAAGCATTTTACATCCCATCTTTGAATAAGCAAGACTAGACATGACAAGGAAGCAAAGATTAACAACCTCAATTCTGGAAAACGCATATCATAGCATACACCAATACCAATATCAAGATCTGCTTTTGGTAGGGAGCAATGATACACAGTAAAGGAATTACCTGCTGTTAAAGTTTGGCTCTCTTGGAAACATATACCACCTGGAATGTTCACGTCAAACAAGTGCATTTTTCGATGCTTAGTGATTACATCACTATCAGGAGACATGGCCATTGCTGTATTGTAGATTCTGTCATTGTAGAACTCTGGAATACTACCACCGATAAGGGGAATGTGATACTTGCGAGTCTCTTCCAATAACATCGATACTGAAGGACTCTTAACAGGATCCACATCTCTGGAACTCTAAGAATAATAATCCTATTAATTCTAAAACAGTTGGAATGCATTCTGAGTTCTGTCGAAACAACTTCGTATTATAGGAGCTACATGATAACAGAAGTTATTCTACATACCTGTTGAAACATTCAGGAAGAACCACTAGATCAGCTCCTTGAGAGACTGCTTTACCAATCATTGTTCTTGCCTTAGCCAGATTGGTCATCTTATTCTATTCCTCATATTCCAATACGAGATCGAACTGAAGAAACCATCATCTGGCACAACCCAATACGAAACTTCATCGATTTGAGGGCAACAGATGCAGACATGGAGGACTGTGGATAGTTAGAAAAGTGTTGTGATCAGATTACACTGAACTCAAATCTGGATTGGTAGTTTATTTCTGGATTTCTTATTATCCTTACTGCTAACAAACGACAATTACTTCTCATTCCAAGTTATCTTTCCTTTTAATAAGATATTACCAGGAAGATCTCCTCCAAGCGGAGTAACCAGTCGAAGCACCCGATCATTAACATTAACACTCGACACAAAGACAAATCCAAGAATAGAACAAGTAGGAAGATCTTTCACTCTATTTATAACTACAATATCCTCAGCCAACTCTTTAGCATCAGTTACAGCAAGAATCTGATGATACAGTTCTTCTGCCCCAACTTCATTTACCTTCATCATGACCTCTTCTTCCGCTGCTTTTGGAGCAAACTACTCTTCATTAATCTCTTCATCTCTACTGTATCTCGATGACTCACAGAAACACGATCATTATACATTACAACCTTCACTTCATCCAAACTTCGAACTAATTGACTTGACACTGCCAATTCACCATCAGTAGCGATATACCCTATATAATAATAGAATTTAACATATAAACTACCGTAGAAATAATTATCAATAGAAAGTCGATTCTCGAGATCATCAGCTCCCATGGGAGTTACAACTCCTTTTGAAAGAGGCAGCTGTTTTACACATATAGAGGGATAGGAATCCCGTAAAACATTCTATACATTAACGTTCAAAAGGAAAAGAACATAAATGAAATCGTCATGAATGACCAAAATAAGATCAATTTTCAATAATTCGATTACTTCATCTAAAAGAGGCCGACTTCCATCTTCTTTATACCAAGAGCCACCATTCACAATCAATCCCCCATGAAATGCCTTTTCATCATTTTTCATTCGAGTCTCCACATCAGCAGCTATAGAATGAAGGCAGCGTTTAAATCTAGTTTACAGTTCATCCGATTGCTTACAATTCAGGATTATCCATGCAAGACTGGAATCCATAGAACTCTACACGTGGAGAGGGAAGAAACTTTTGAACTCTCTATACAATTCACCAAACGGAAATAGGAATACGGCTGTCAATATACTCTCCTTGTTCACAACTACTGCACTCATGCATCCAGGAACTGTGATATTACCACTTGCGATATCAAGATCCAAGTAGACCGGAGACTCGTTAAA
This sequence comes from Blastocystis sp. subtype 8, assembly GCA_027406425.1. Taxonomy (NCBI): domain Eukaryota; class Bigyra; order Opalinata; family Blastocystidae; genus Blastocystis; species Blastocystis sp. subtype 8. The sequence goes on from JANPWN010000185.1 coordinate 48,634, forward strand.
ACGAACCTATAATAAATACAAACACCAACCCCAACAGCATAGGACAACAAAGTCTGAGCTAAAGTAAATTTGCCATGATTTGGATTACTTAAGATAAGGACCTATTTAATAAGATGAAATAAGAGGCAATCACCCTAGGAGCAGTTCTTGAGTTATATGGATGTACATTGTTGCGTTCAGTTTGTAACTAGACATATTTAACATACAGAATTCCCACTTGTTTGTGAATATCAAGATACAGAGGAGTAAGACTTTCATTCGATACATAAGCTCCTTTACATCGCCCTTCAAGTGTTACTTCCGAATCGAACCATGCAAAGAGTGCAAACTACGTATCAACCCAAAAGTCATCAAACAACATTCTTGTTAACAAATGTTTGTTTATCACGTATTTGACAGCCATTTACTTCAATGCCCCCGTGATTCAGCTACAACCTTCAATCACTTTTCAAACAATCTACAATGACTTTGATCGGGTCATTCTTTGAACATTCAACCCGTAACTCTCTTCCTGCTGGAATTCGATAGTGTTCTGTATTCATTGAAAATAACAATGACCTAAGACTGTGAACTGCTTTAAAACAGTCTGATTAGAATTTTAGAACAAACAATTGGAAATGTCACATGCAGCGAAACAGACCAATAGATATCCTTAATCTGCTTTAGGTTTGTCTGCATTTCTATTTTATTATCTACAATTCCATTAATATACTCTGTTTCAGGACTCTCCCTTCGAGCGGTATCCTCGGGTTTATCATCTGTTCCTGGCCAAATCTTCTTTACCAAACAACTAATACATGACTCAGCAATGAAAAGGATCAATCCCGTGGTAACACCAATGAATACAGTTTTGCCTGGACTAAGATCATTCAATATTTTCGTTATCTTATCCATTGCGCATATGGTCAATGAAAGAATGACACTTCTTTTTTCGTTACAATATGGAAACTGAAATCGAAATTAAGGGAGACAAGTATGCTCATCCTTAGAGTGTTTCTAATACATGTAGAAAGATGTTTCATCTTTTCCTCAACAAACAGGATTTCAAATTTAGCTCTGGTCATTTTATTGCTTACCAAGTATTTCATTCTTGTTCTTTATCATTCTAGGGTTTTCGTGAACCGCTTCATGGACACAATTATCATGCTACTGTATTACTTCAACTCATTGTGTGGATGTATAGATTGCTATGAAGGGACAATTGAATTCAGATGGATTTGTGATGGACTTTGGTGATGTTAAAAATGTATCTTATATGGAATGGTCACTATCTGTAGTATATGCGTGCAGAGTGCAAGAAACTGAATCAGAAGTTTCTTCTCCCAATGAAGAGTGATGTACTTACTGTCCTTCCAAGACAACTCCATCACATTTAGATCAAAGAAAATGGAAGCAATTGGGACATTACAACTGAGGACGGTTGTTTCTTCTCGTGATAGTTGCTATGGAAAGTAATCAGCAGATTTCCCAAGAAGGATTGTTGTTGTCTTCCTCTTGTCCACTCTTCTGCTGAAGAGTTGGCAAGGTATATCGTTATTCTATTGGTTTATCTTCACCTATAGGTGGGAGAGCTGATCAATTCGATTTCTCTTCCTGTCCTCCAGGTGTGTTCCTACTAGAGGACTTATTGTTAGAAAAGAGGTATCTACGAAATTACCTTGGGAGTAAGTGAGATTGAAGGCCAAGAAGCTAGGTATACTACCTCTGTGAACTATGATTCTTGTTGATGTGTTTGTCAATCAACAAATGGATTGTTAGGATTCCGAATTGCCACTTTTTCTGGAAAGTGATCAGTTTTTAGCAGTTTTCTTATGTCAAACTACACGTGTATCACCTGTTCTGCTATTTTCGACAACCAGGAAGAGAGAGAGAAATATCCAATGAATTTGTTTGATACTTCTTGTGATCCTTCACAATGTCACCCATTTCAGATCTGATTGGCATAGTTACAATGTGAAACGGAAGATAGCTGGACTGGCTCCATTATCAAAGGAGTTATTTGAAGAAAGGCAACAACACCGTCATTAACGTACCATTTTGGTGATCTCTAGTGAAAGCCGCTGAAACTGAGGGAAAGAAACCAGAGAAATTGTATTGTGAAATCTGTCACAAATCCTTCGTTTCTAAGAACTCCTTTGATCAGCATGAACGGAGTAAACGGCATCTTCAGGGACTGAAGAAGTATCAGGATGACTTCCAGAACGCTCCTGAGGAGGAAAAGGAGGAATCTCCTGTAGAGAAGATCACAAAGGGATACACGGAACCTTTTACTCCTGAAGAATACGAGTTCGAGCCGTCTCGATGTCTATTCTGCAAAGTGGAGAGTGATTCCTTTGATACGTATTTCTTACTTCTTGTCCAATACGTAGGAACCTCGAGCATATGGCAACTGTCCATTGTTTCTTCATTCCCGATCGTGACAGCGTTATTGATTTGGAAGGTCTTATTGACTATCTTGGACAGAAAGTTTCTATTGGTTGTGTCTGTATTGGCTGCAATCACGGATTCAAGAGTCCAGTAGCAACTCGTGATCACATGCTCAGCAAAGGTCATACTCGCATGGCTTATTCAACAGTAGTAATTATAATGGAGTACTATGTGTAGGAAGAAGATTACGAAGAATTCGAGGAGTTCTATGATTATTCTGAAGTGAATGAGAATCCAGTAGCGAATCTCCAGACTACAGCAACAGGGGAGTTACAGTTGCCTGATGGTCGCATTCTGGGAAACCGAGAATATATGCGTTACTACAAGCAGACCTATAGTACAGAAGGAGAGAAACGAGAGTGTAAATGAAGTGTTTGAGTCTTATGTCTAGCGATTGTGAATAAACTGCTGTTGGAGAATGGAGGTGAAGGAAAGAAGCCTATGGCATTGATCGCATATGAAGCACAGAAGCGTGAGCTGACATCAAAACGTGATGATGTGGAGAAATTGAATCGATATGCGATTCGTGAGCGACTTCGTGCTGGCTTAAATATGAATAAGATTCATTTAGCTCATTTCAGTCATCGATGAGTTCTTTAGGGTGTGTTGTCGTATAAATGAATGGGAGAGGCATTTTGTGTTTGTTTTCTTAATCTCCTTATACTTGGGATGAGTTCAGTGAACACATTAGGGCTATTAAAACATCTTATGATATGTCTTAACAAACAGACAATGAAATGTGAGCATTAGGGAACTTCGCACATGTTACCACACCAGCAGATGTCGTAAATGGTACATCCTTGAAACAACACACTCCCTCAGCATTCGTCTTCAAGAACTATATATCATATCTAATTTCATTACTTACAGGAGCCAGAATCTCCAGATACTTCTTCTTTTGCACCTGAGCAGGAGTCGCAGGCTCACCTTCAAATCCAGGGAATGTCACACGCTCACCAATCTGTGCTCCTTCTGGAGGATCAATCAGAGCACCAGCACTATGATCTTCCGTCGAAGCACACAACAACATTCCATTTGAAGGGAATCCTCCAAGCTTCCGTGGCTTCAAATTACATAACACACACACTCGATGTCCCTGCATCTCTTCAAAAGTATGGAACGCTCGAATACCAGAACCGATCTGACGAGTCTCACTCTCACCCACATCTACCTCTTCACAATACAGCTTATCCGAATCAGGATGATTCCATGCACGTACAATTCGACCTACTCGAATATCCAGTTTGCTTATACAATCTGTGTCTTCTTCCACTTTAGGCGCTTCAGGCTTGGGAACTGCCTCTTTTGCAGCTGCCTTTGCTTCTTTCTTTGCAGCTTTCTTTGATTCCATCGGCTTTGGAGTTGGAGCATGAATGTCGATTGCATCAAATGCAAAGTCGATCTTGGCGATTCCAAGTACTTGACAGACAGAAGCATATGTTTCCTGCATGTACGAGTACCAGCGAACCACATTCACATATCCGTTATAAGGAGTAAAAGTAGTCTAGAAGATGTTACGCCGAATAGAATTACTACCATATGCTGAGAAACCGCAAAGAAAAGAGCAAAATCGGCAACACTCACACTTGTTGCCACACCAACAAAGGTTTGATTTGCCAGTAATTCATTCAGTCTCATCATTAGAAGTTTCACATTATAATTGGTAGTAGTGTACTCCTCAGCGAGATCAAGAGCGGTAGCAACCTACATCCAAATATAATCATATATCATACCAACTCCTTATCAGCTGCACTTCCACCAAGCAATGTAGCAGTTTTCTTATCCTTTCCAGTGAGAGCCACAAGCACCTCTTTCAGACCAGAGGCAGTCTTCTTTCCGTCATCATACGTAAATTCCTATATTATAATCAAATCAATTCCAAGAGATACAGTACCACGCTCAATTGAACCCTCCTCGTTAATACCAAGGAATTTGCAGACAGCTGAAACAATTATGGCCTTCTCTCCTTCAGGAACTGTTATCTTCATGACTCTTTCTTTGTTTTTGGTTCTTTTGCCAAGTGACCACAAACTCTTGTAATTCTCACAAACATCTTCAAAACAATTTTAAACAGCATCTTTAGAGCTATCTTCAACTGCTGTCCTTCTTTGCATCAGAGCCAGTGGGGGGAAGAATTGATCGCAAATCTCCACTAATTCAGCAAAATTCGTCATCTTCACCTCTCCTTCTGCTGTAGTATAACGAATATCACCTTTCGTGTTAATAATGAAAATCTTCGTTTTGTCCACTCCTGCTTGAATATAACTTTGTTCATCTGTTGGCCTATTACCAAATCCGCCAACAAATGGAGAGGAATCAAGAGTGAATGTATCACTAATTGACCTTAAGACTGGAATCTTGAATTCCTGTGGTTTTCGTCGTACAACCTCTCGGATCAATGAAGCGAAGGTCCGATTCGGACTGCAGATGATTGGACCCTTTGGCATATGCATTCCCTCCTGTTCGATTCCCTCCAAGTATTTTCTTGTATCCTTCATCTGACCAACAGCACGTGCTGTCAAATAGAGAATTACATATCCATTCTCATCAATGCGATTGTACATACGTACAATGCCTTTCTGTGTATAATCTTGGTGTAGTGCATACATCACGTGACCCATCACATCTTCCTTCGTTACAGTTCCATCAACATCTGAGATCACGATTTTTGCATCATCATGCAAGAGGTATCTAAGATCGAAAACAACTACTACCAATACAGTTTGCATCGGACGACACATCGCTCATCTGCATCTGCTATAAATGCTAAATCATTCTCTCCTTCCACTAATGGCCATTCTTTCAATACTTCTGAAGATACTCGGAAGCTTTTCAATGGTTTGCGATCCTATTACTCAAACCTGTTCCGTACTTCTACTCGAGATGTTGTAGTGGAGATTACATTCAGACGATCTGCCTCCTTCGCCATATCAATAATTCGAGAAGATGCTTCTTCAAGAGAAATAGGTGTTCTTTCACAGAAGAACATCACCTATAGATAACTGAATAGTTCCACGGTTACATTTGGATGCTCCAGAAGTGACGGATTGTCAATAATATCCGAAAATGATACTCTATTTGATAGAATAATCTCGTCTAGATCCTTCTCTTTCATTCCTTCCCGATATTGATCTCGACAGAGGGAAATCATCACAGCGGGAACATGGAAGTCATCTGATAGCGACTGGGGAGAGTGCTCGCTTCCAGCTTCAGTTTCCTCCTCTTCCTCAACTTCCAGTTTCTCTTCCGGAATGGCTTCTTCTAACGATTAAATAACATATCACAATCCTACCCTCATGCAAACTCACAATCGGATTTGACAATGTGTTGATTGGTGCATACAACATCATTGCTTCCGTTTGCAGAGAATGCAACTCAGCAACTCCATCCTCACGAACTCTCTCCAAATGCATCACTCCGTAGCGTGTTTGATAGTTGATTGTCATGAATCGTGGTACTTCTCCTTCAAACACATGCATCTCGATTTGTACGATTTTCCTGAATTATAAGTTTCTCTAGGATTCTGTACTTATTAAAGTAGGAATACGAATTATCCCATGTCATCGACAAAACTCCATCTTCAGGAGCCGTGAAAAGATAACTGTAATAACCTGCAGACGATAAAGCATATTGGTAGCCACATAACTAAACTGCTTAAAACAATCTCTCATGTTTACTTCAATGCACTCAGATTTGTTATCATCTTGTTGTTTTGAATTGAAATAGGCACTGAAACCAACATCATGTTGGAATACGGAATAACGTAGAAGAAGAGATTTTCCCCGTGTGAGAGTGATAGCATATTTGTAATTCTTGCGACGAAGAATTTTAGCTGTGATCTTCTGAGACCAGACTGGTACTTTGTTGACGCCATCAGGTGAAGGAGATGGTAAGATTGAATCTTTATATCACTAGGGCGACAATGGAATGTACCTGTTGGTGCCATAGTCATATTTCGAATCAACTGTAACCGATGTGTAATGTCGTCTCGAACTTGCTTATTTGTGATCGAAGGAATCGAATTCCAAAATATATAAGGTCTAACATGAATAGTAATAACAACCCTAACTTTCCATTCTGACGAGGACTGGCATCACCTTGTTGTTCAGACAGAGGGGGGGGTGAGGAACCGGAATCATCACTTAGATTCTATTAGTAATGCCAAACCATTTCCGATACAAGCATGCTAGAAACGGGAGACATTCCAGGAGGTGACATGTAATCTCCATTCTCATCAAGAAGTAATTCACTCAAAAAGTATGCTTCGCCGTCACTTCCAACACGCATCTTTTGGTCCACAAGTTTGTCATTGACTCGGATACTCACCATTCGATTTCCTGTTGCTCTCGAGAGTATCTAAATAGAATCCACACCATTCGCTATGAATACACTCATTTTCCCGAAGCGTACACGAAAGAGAGAACATAAGTACGTACCGTCTTCATGAATCACTACAATCACATCGGTTGCACCACTTAGTGTCGACTAGAACATAATTTTACACCCAATTATGGATACTGAGTTCACATTTATCCTATTGTACACAGACTTCAGAAACGACATATCCCCCTTTCTAAATCTATTGCAATTGCAATATCCACGATAAAAAACGAAAAACTGCCTTCTCAACAGAAAAGAAGTAATTGCATCTTTTCTCATAGACGCATTATATGTGTAACTGGACTTCAGTAATCCAAAATCTATACTTAGATCCTAAGATCACTCCCAATTTCAGTTCTGATTGACAAGAAACACAAGAGAAATCCCCAGAGTTCATCTTAATTTCACGCTTTTCGATATCTTCAAGCAGTTCATTTTTATTCTTGCGATCTGATCTTGATGAACTCTTTAACCAAAACCATTATAATCCCTATTCATCTCATCTACCCATCGGAGAGGCCTCATTAGTTCATAGATATCAACATTATCTAATAACTCCTTCCATGCATCTACTGACTGTAATGCACTCGTAATCGACTCAATAGAACATTTGTACAAGTCCTTATAAATCTTCAGGAACATTCCTGTTACTGGGATATTTCGCTTCTATAAATCACTTCTTCCCGAATCCATTTACGTGACTATATGAACTAATCAGTCCTAGTAGATTTGATTCTTCCAAAAGAGTGACTACCAAAGAAGTAGAAACTGTAGAAAGAATGGAAAACAGAAAAGAAGCCACATAGAAATGAAGAAACGAATTCGAGTCGTAACGACATCCTGCTTCTAAAACAATATGAAATGAAGACTAGTGATAATTCTTACATTCGAAACTCACAATCAAATCTTCCTTTGAACAATCACATTGTGTACTGAGTAGAAATTGTCTCATAAGCACAACACACCAAGTTAATGATTGCGGATATTCATAAAAAGAATGAATTTCTTCCCTCGATCGCAACATCTTCTTCATAGATGCGATGATAGTCATCCACTCATTCTTCACGACTTCGATAACCCCTTTGAATCGACTTCCATCCAGATCATCAGAACTATTTGCACGAAATAGACTGGATAACAGATGCAGGACATTTCCGCATACATGTTGATCCATTATCCATTTCTCACTTCCTATTTCTTCATAAATGATTCGTTGAAGTGTCTCTGATAGCAGTTCTGACCACAGTGTTCCATCATACAACTCATATATAATATATTTACAATTCACTAAAGGACAACTAAAAATGAAGGAAATCAAGCAGTTTCAACGCCTGGGAACTGACGTCTTCAACTAAATTGATCAGCATGTCACAAACTAGGTCGGAGAATTTATAGTCCTGCAACTTTATTATCAGCATATTTACCAATTCAGATGTATTTCCCCACCAGCAAGGATGAGTAACCACATCCACATTCGTATCTTCTGATAGTGTAATGAATGATTGCATGACCGTCTGAATTGACTTAATATTCAAATGCTTTAAGAAACTACACAAGATTGAATCACCATTTCTAAGAAGATAGTCTATGAGTTCTGCTCTACAATCCACTACTAGTGACTCCACGATCACAGCAAAGCAATTTGCAAAACTAGAATGAATACAACAACAAAAGCAGACTGATTTTCAAGATTATCGGTATGAATACAATCAAAGAGGAGACTCATACAAGCTTCACTTGATACTAATTTCTCATGAAGCTCAGGAGGCAACAACTCAATTGCTTTAGAGGCAATAAAGGACACGCGATATTTTATAATATCGTCATCATGTTCCGGATGAAACACAACTCTGCCATCATTATCTCACTTCAATCCTACCTCAAAAGCATCTCCAAATTCTTTGTATCGTCAAAGTATTCCACCACTTCTTTGTTACTATAGGAAAGGAATGCCAGTCCATCATCATCCAAAAGTAATGAATACAACCCTTCAACACTGCCATCCATATCCTCTACCACCTGTCTATAAAATCAGAATCCAGAAATAAGCTCACTCATCCATGAGCGGTACTCTCCTATCATACAGGGAATCACAATACTACATGCTATTCAAAATCTTGAAAACTATACCATGAGAGCTGCTGTGAAAGGAGATAATGAATGTATGGGGATCCCAACAAACAATGGTATACATCAGGATTCGCATATTTCGACTTATCAAGGCTATTGAACCATGGGTGGTGAAGAGCTTCATACGCCGTGATCCGCTTTGCAGGGTTGTAACAGAACATGCGCTACAAACTAATACTACCCTTCCAATCCTACATTCAGTAGATCTTCAGCTAAAGGATCCAAGTTTGTCAGTGTCTTTTTGATACTACGTTGTGGCCACTTCGGGAATTCCTTGTTATAGAATGGTAGTTTTGTGACACCGGGCCACACTTCCTCGGTTGGAGTTCCTAATGTACTACATATCACCCGTCCTACTACACTCTACTTGAAGATTCGAAAGATCATATCTATTTCATTTTCACCTCTCCAAATTGCATCTCCTTGAAGCATAGTTACAATTACATGCCCAGCAGACCATATATCGACGACAGGAGAGTACTTTTCTTGATTGAGTAGAATCTCAGGTGCCCGATACCATAGAGTCATCACTTCATGAGTAAGTGTCCCAATCGGTAATGAGAATGTGCGAGCCAAACCAAAGTCACATAGCTTCAACAATTTATCTTTTCGAATCAAGATGTTCTCCGGCTTCAAATCACGATGCATAATACCAACGCCATGGATATAATCCAATGCTAACAACAGTTGGTATGCAAATGACTACACTAAACGCCCATGCTTATCCAAACCTTGACTTCCTCTATAGGCATTCCACCAACCTTTTGACGTTCAATTATATACGTGGTAAGACTCATATCGATGCACTCAAACACCAAATGGATTCGTCCTTCGCAATTTTCAACATCTGTTAACCTAGAACAATTATAAATTTGAGTTTATCCAACTTTACAATATTTGGATGATCCAAAGAACGAAGAACAGAGATTTCCCTCAGAGATGTACTAGGAATACCATCACTGCTATCTTCTACTTTGACCTTTTTCATTGCAACAATTTCACCCGTTACACAGTCCATGGCCTTAAATCTACAATCCTCATTCTCCTCTTCGATTCATACACAACTCCATATGCTCCTTCACCTATCGTGTCGATTCGTCTATACCGATTCAACATGGATAAATGAATGTGGTTGAGTCAGTTCTATTTATTGCTTTGTGTTAATGGCTTCCTGTTCTTATTGTAATTAACAGACAAAAACAAAAATGCAAGCTAACGGTGGGACTCGAACCCACAACCTCTGGATTAGAAGTCCAATGCGCTATCCAATTGCGCCACGCAAGCAACTACCATAGGACTAAATCGGTCCTATTTTATATTCTGTAATCCAACAAACACTCAAATTCTCTTTCTTAGATATATCCTTCCTTATAGAGATACATCTGAACAAACTGTAGATCAGAATAGAAGCAAAGAAAGATGTGCACCACATAATCCACACAATGACCTTATCTTGTATACACATGCCCTGAATGCTCTTCCATTCACCATCAGTGTCCCCCATAACACACTGCAGTGTAACAAATCCAAGTACTTGCGGATAATTCGCACATAAACTATATTCCGTTGCTTCGAGCGGCAATGTTGAGTTATCATTCTTACTCACACAGTGTGCTAATCGTGACCTGATCGAAATAACTGTGGAACGAGAAGCCTGCAGATTATCAGCATATACTGTGTATGTCTTGGCAGGATCAATCACAGTCTGAATGGAACCCCAAATAGATCCTTCCATTTCTTGTATGTTCAGCCCATCAGGTAGGGGCGGATCCACTGTGAAGTGAGTTAAGGTATATTTGGTCTGAGGAGACACAAGTATGCCTGAATTGTTAACTACCAAAATCTCCGGAATATCATACTGAATTGTCTGAGGAAGTTTCAATATGCAGCTATAACACACATCATAACCCCACACTCCATATGAACACTGACGTGTGATAAAACCATTAGAGTATTCATCACAGAATTTAGCACCTATTTGACCATTATAGACAGGTAAGTAATTAGCATCTTCAGAACAGATCTCAAGCGAATCCATGGAGGTGGGGAGTAATCCAAGAATGATATGATGAAACCTCAAGATAGCAGTATCAACACGATCAGAGAAGAAGACCAAGCGAAAAATACGAAATCCCACTCTAGCGGGAGGTACTTGAAAAATATGACGCTTATTGGGAAGAAATGTAGCATTAGCAACAAAAATCAACTCATGCCACTCATTTCCGTCAGGCTTCTGATCGACAGATGTGACTTGATATCCATACAGAGCAAAACTCACACCTTGACCTCCACTAGTGACAAGAGAGAGACAATTAAAAGACACCATTAACTCATTCTCTAATTCCCAATTAACTTCACTACCAGACAACACAGAAATAACAGACCAAGAAGTGTAATCACTGACAAATAGATCGGACAAAGGATAGGTAAAATCAATGTAGTCTGTTAATTCAACTGATTTGACAGTATTGCTCACAAATCCGTCATCGAGAACAGTATAGCGACAAATGAGGCGAAATCCCACACCCAATGAAGACTTCCCATTAATATTTCGATGAATCTCTAAAGCAATCACATTCGCTCCTTGTTTACCTCCTTGAAGCTGGAGATTGACATAGTGACTAACAGGATTTGAATAGATGTGCATCATTCGAGCTAGTGTGGAAGAAGTGAAGTCTTCAGGTAGGTTGTATCGAGCTGTCATCACTCCATTAAAGTACAAGACAATGCCTCCTATGAAATACATTTGGAAGTGAATCCCAGTATACTTATTCAAATCATGAATGTCCAATAAATAGCGTGCATATATGGTAATGACATCACTTACGTCACAATTGGCCAGCGAATCAACCATCCAATTTTCATCATCATAATCAACACCAGCCCAATTCCCAGGCACAGTGTTAGCTTGAGTATTCAACTTCCATTTACTCGTATCAGTGAGTATGATATGATTCGAGAAATAGGCGGATGGATCATCACTACGATGAAACGCCTGACTTAATAGAATAACATCTCCATCAAAGATAGTCACACTGAAATAAGCAGGATAGTTCCACACTGTACGATTAAGAGGAGATTCTGTGTAAGGTTCGAATGTGATTTTATAGATACTGAATGGGAGACAGAGTGTGACTTCATCATGAGCAAACATGTATTGAACAACAGAAGAGCGATAGACAGTCTCTTGAGTGACAGTATTTGTAAGAGTCCATTGGTAACATTGGGGTACCTCACCAACAATTAATTTGAAACGAGTAAGAATGGACTCAGTACTATTACAAGTATTAATAGTATAGGGGACTTGAGTACTAATTTGCTCTCTGTGGAGATCAACAGCTGTCACTTCAATTACCCCTTCTCCAGTGTATTTTGGAATTCCATAAATACAACCTCCAGTAGGATCGATATGAAGGCCTTGTGGGAGATTATAAGCATTAAACTCAATGAAACGCGGATATACAGGTCCAGCACATGGAAGGAAATAACCTTGAGTTAGATTAAGAGGTCCATATAAGAGAGTTCTATCAAACTGTTTCACATTGAAAGCAAGGAGTCGAATATTACTCACTTCCCAATCAGTTTCAGCTCCATCTTGATAATTAAAGTTGAAAATGAATTGATTATAGTGCCTTGTTTCTGGTAACCACAAAAATATACACTGAACAGAATCATGCCAATAAAAGGATACATCACGAAGAACCACTGATAAGGAAGTATCTTCATTAAGAGCCGAAATACGAAGAGATGAAGGAGCATTACAAGGGACTGATCGACCATAATCATTCGTACAAACACGACGATTAGGATAGACTGCTACACAATTAATCCACTCTTCAGCAGCATGAGGATAGGAAATCGTAATTTCATTCATTATTCCTCTACGACCATTAATGTGCTTTCCAAACTCATCCAGAAATACCTCTGGATAAACAGAAGATGGACGAACCGATGCGTCTTCTGTGACTCTATTGTCTGTTCTCTGATTTGCAAAGCGAATGACACAATCAAATTCTGATTTGGTTGATTCTTTAGTAGGACCCAACTGTATCACTGTAATGACATTGGTTCCATTTCTTACAACAGAGATTCGAGTTAAATTCCATCGCATTCGAATTGGCTGTGTGAAGCGTACATACTGGCTTTCCACAAAGGATCCAGTACTTGTACTCTCCTCGGAAAGGATTTGACTAGCGTGTTTCGAATATACATACAACCCATTCAAATACACGTAACAGCCAAATCGGAACCTAACAAATACATTTACTATATTGTACAAATCCACATTCACTACATCAAATACATGTTTATAAACTTGAATCTGATTGGCTGAATCTGGGTACTCTCCGAAACGCCCACTAGTCCAATCTGACGAAATCTCTGGGCCAAACATATCGCCTGGGAAATCATTCATATGATAGAACCACTCTGAATTTGCTTTAAAAGGAGTATTCAGAAAGAACTGTGAGATATAGGGGGAGCCAACTCTCGAATCATATCTCCCTTCATAAACTATTAGGTATTCGTCATGTACCATCTCCAATATCTTGATTGAACTCCCATGTTCCCAATAGGGCACATGACGGGAATTCATAAGTAGTGAATATTCTGTAGAAGGGAGACATAACGAGTAAATAACCGTACTATCCGGATGAGCTCCACTATTCTCGGAAATTTGGAAAACCACCTGATTTGTGTCCATATCAATTATAAGAACACTTTCATAGAGATATTGTTCACTTCCATAAGAACGAACGACTTGTACAACAGCATCCTCACATGGAGTGATATTTAGAACTATCTGTGTGGTCTGTGTAACACTACTTATCACTGTTGATACATTGATAACAAATCTGCCTGTCTCACGAGCCACACCAATAATATGACAAGCCAAAGTGAGAACAATTCCCGCGGGAAACACAGAATCACTGAAACAATTGTAAACTGAAGTAATGGTTGGTATAAGATTTAGACTACTAGAAAATGCAACGAGGTCGACAGTATCGACACCATAAGAGAAAGAGGAAGATTGTTGATAAGGACAAATGATTACTCTCATTTCATAGAGTTCAATCAAACTTGTAACTGACTGCATAAAAACACGATACAAATGGTAATTATGTTGGGGCCACACCTGGAATCGATTGTATTCATTCGGTACATATAATGGGTCTTCATAGTAAGATAACATATCCCAATCACTATCCATAGTGTCCTCAATGTAATTCCCTTGTCCATGATATCCATAAATAGATAACTTAAATGGAGTTCCACGAATATATGGCGATATATAAAATGACACTTGATCGAAATTGGTTTGACTATCTGTCAATCGAAGGAAGAACTCTAAAGTAGTTCCAGAAGTACTCCAGGATGTCATTCGATTCAAGTCCCAAATATAATCAACATTGTCTTGTTCTTTCTGGCCATCACTGAAAAATGTGGTGATCATCGGATAGCCATAGGCATAACACCTATCTCTAGGAGAAGAACGATAAGCAGCAATCCAAGCATCGAATAAAGTAGTATGATTCTTTGATGTCTCCGATGGGAGCCAATGTATCGAAACACAAATAACATTATTTCCACTATTAAAGAAAGAAGAAGAACGAATGTAGGAGTGATAATCCAAAGTGGCATAATTCCCACTTGCTACAGAATCTTCATCTGGAGTTACCATATTATCATATATTGTTTTTTGTCCGTTAATATAAACAATAATACCATTCTGATAGAAGAGACGAATTTCATAGGCAACAAAATAAGAAAAGCTGGAGAACCTGAGACGATAGTAATGAATACCTGGAAATGACAATGTTGGACTCAATAAGACATAATCGGTCCAATTATTATCATCATAATCATTGTGAAACCAGTTTGCAGGAACTTCACCTTTCATTCCTCCAATCTTCCAAACCTCTCCTGACATCACGGGATAGAAAACTATTTGTTAACGAAAAAAGGAGAGGATACAAGAGACAAGGAATGTCTCCTCCTTGCTATCATAAAAATGGGTTGAGAGAACTAAATTTCCGTACTCACCAAACATTTGCAAGTGTGTTCTCTCAGAAATGAGTTTATTCTGACTATTCCATTATATAATCCAATTAGCAATACAAATGCTTCATAGTTACGGATATGTTATTTGCATATTCTCGGTTAAAGGAGAATGAAAGACACCGTTCCGAGTTATCCTCCAAAATAGGACTGAAACCAAGTTCTTCACCTTCGTATGAGAAGGATAATAGTTCCTCAGAAGCTTGGTCTCCAGTCGCAACTGTGTATGTTACTCTCATTATTGGATCAACGTTCAATGCAGTAACAATACATATTACTAGAAATGAGAACTATGTATACAGTACTACTAATACAAAATAACCACACCTCTAGGGCATAGCTCAATAAAATCATTCTTGACGGTAACAGAACTCAATAATCCTCTTACTGCAAGATTTGAATGTGCTAAATTCCAGAAGAAGGTCCCTTTTTGTGATCCAACTTTGCGCCAAGTGAACATCATTGATTTCTTGCAACAAAAAAGAATTACAACGTTCTTCCCCAATTCTTCAGTTTTGCCCATATTGAAAGCTTCTTCTCACCTCCATGATCATCCGGATGGACACGAGAGCCTGGAGGTGAATCAGGGAGAGGTGGTTGCTCCCTGCTCTGACGCTCACCGCGTGGCGCAATAGGTGGTAAACGGAATGGGGGTGCTGATTTCTCTGGAGTAGTATTAGGCTCCTTATGAGGCTTGTTCTGAAGCTGAGAGACAGCCAAATTCTGCCAATCCAAAGCAACCTTCTTCAGCTTCTCTTCTGCCTGAACATCTAAATAATGTTTGTGACTAGCTTTCACACAATTCAAAAAAGTCACAATATACCCGAAAAAATCAGTTGATTTAACCGAATTGGGATTTTCACCGAATTTCGCACACATCTTTTTGTATCCTTCGTCTGCTTCCTTGTACAGAGCTCGTAGCTTTTGTAATTCCTCATTAGCGTTTATATAGAAGGTTTGCATCTGGGAGGCAAAGAGATCTTGGTCACTCAATGGAGGTTTACTAACTTGATTCTTCACGTTGGTTAGTGAACTCGCCACAGAGGTAATGGAGTTGTTGATATCAGTAAGAGAGAGTTCTGTTCGGCGTTGAAGTCCGTCTAATTCTTGGATGACATGAAGCACATCCGGTTTTGTTGTCACTAACTTCTTCACCATATAACTACACTTAAATATGACAATCAATTCTACTCCACAAGCGTCATACAATTATCACTTGTCTTCGTTCTTTCCAATTGAGGAAGGATATCCAGATGGTAACCACATGCTCCACCTCGTGATGTGGTTCCATTAAGATAATTACCTATCTCGAGGATGTAATCAAGAAGGTAGAGAAAGTGATTATTCTCGAGAACTATCTTACAATCATTCATAAAATCATTCAGTGACTGTTTAATTCGCTCCTTCTCTTCACCAAAGGTCGACCGAATCAACAAACAGTTCACACGATCAGCACAATTGGGGACTTCGGCAACTGAATACAAAAAGGCATTCACAAAACTCAGTTTTTCGACATCCCCTTGATAGCTACGGATCACTGAACACTCTTCCTCTTTAGGCATTATTTCTGCCATCACCATCAATGCTTCTGTTGATAGAGAGAATGTATCAATCTTGAGAAGGAACCGCTTCACTTCTTCTCCTGAATAGCGTAGCTTTCTCAATCCAATACCGATATTGGTCTCTCGTTTTCCATCCACAAATGATACTGTTTCTTCTTCGACCGTAGTAGGAGCAGGATGAGAAGTATTTACTGTTTGTTGTTTCTTCACTTCAAACAACTCCTCAATCTCATTTGTATCTAATGACTGACGCTTATCAGCCATACTCTCCCATACTGTGTCTTTCAGAGCTCGACCTGTAACAGTCGACCAATATAATTGACGAAGAGGGACTGATGGAGTGCTTTTCTCACGGACTGGAGGAGTATATGGATCTTCAGGTTCTGGTTCAGGCTCTGGTATAGAAGGTGGCTGAGGTTTCGATGGAGCTGGAGGAGGAATATTAATGGAAGTATCACTCGGTTCAGGATCCCATTCAGGCTCATCCTGATCGATGATTGAAGGATCAAGACCATCATTTTGGATTTTTAATTTCAGATTTTCAATAGGCATACGCATTTTCTTTAATTTGAAGTATTTCTTGTATACAGGATCGATCGGACACTTCTTCACAGATACAACAGGAGCTGATGGAACAGATGTAGCTGGAGCAGGAGCTGATGGAACAGATGTAGCTGGAGCAGGAGCTGATGGAACAGGATTAGGGGTACTAGAAGAGGAAGTCTCAGACTCTGCATCCCATTCAGGCTCATCCTGATCGATAATCGAAGGATCAAGGCCTTCAGACTCAATCTTCAACTTCAAATTTTCAATAGGCATACGCATTTTCTTTAATTTGAAGTATTTCTTGTATACAGGATCGATCGGACACTTCTTCACAGATACAACAAGAGCTGATGGAACAGATGTAGCTGGAGCAGGAGCTGGTGAAGTAACATTAATGGAAGTATCACTCGGTTCAGGATCCCATTCAGGCTCATCCTGATCGATAATCGAAGGATCAAGACCATCATTTTGGATTTTTAATTTCAGATTTTCAATAGGCATACGCATTTTCTTTAATTTGAAATACTTCTTGTATGTAGGATCGATCGGACACTTCTTCACAGATACAACAGGAGCTGATGGAACAGAAGGTGTAGCTGGCGCAGGTAACTTTGGAGTTACAGGTGAAGGAGGAGGAGTGGGAGGATGAGGAGTCGTTGATGATGGGAGTGAAGGAGAGGAAGGAGGTGACACTGAGAGAGGTGGAGGAGGTGGTGGCATTCGCAATGAACTTCGCAGAGCAGGTGAAGTCGACCCACTACGAGGAAGAGGGGGAGGAGGTGGAGGAGGTGATCCCAAGCGGGCAGAACCAGGACGGGAATTCCGGTTCATCTGATTCTTTATCATATCTTTCTCTTTTGTCTATACATCAAATCCGTCTGTTCATTTATCACAATCAAAGCCAATTTCTTTTCGATTTCTGCCTTTTCAATCCGTTCTTCTTTTAATTGTTCCTGGAGCTCCTGTTCTCGACAACGCGTTCGATTATAACTAAACTCCAATTCCATATGCTCCTTCTTCAAGGTATCCAGTTCTTGGTTCCTACGACTCAGCTCTTCAGTTAATGACTTGTCTGTTCTCTTCTTTTTCAGCATCTATCAATTATGAACTCTCTTTTCTCCTACTGTTAAGCCAAGATTCGCGCGATCATTCCACTGATGTGAAACATTCACTAGATTCTCACAAAACTCAACAAGACTTGTCCACACATCATGCCCATATGTGCCTTCTGCGGGGAGAGACACTAGTTTCTGAAGTAACATCATATAGAGTTGTTGAGTTGTTGAATCTGTACAGTGATTCAAGATGATCTCTATACATAACCACACTATTCAACTTCCACGAGAAATTGCTGGAACATCATCCATAGTGATGCTTTGCAAATCTTCTTCAGTGATTGTTACTTCCATCACCTCACGAGTGATGCTTAGAATTGATGCCAGGGAATCTTCAGAGGATTTGACATATTTCTTCTCTAGATTATCACAGACTTCAAGGAAATTATTGGTGTGATAAGCCTGGATAATCTAACTATCAAATCTCTCATCATCGCTACATTCACACGTAATGACAAAGATTTCACAGAATACACCAAAACGGCCAAAAATTTAAGAATTGTCATTTTCACATCAATTTCGACATCACCTCGAAGAATCTTGATTAAGACAGCTAGACTGCTCTCTTCTACTCTCATCTTCTCCTCCAAGAAGCATCGCGCGATCAAATCACCACATTCATTCATTTCTTCACACTCACGACTCAGTAACAGTACTGTGGCATAGACAACACTTATTTCTGTGTCATGGAGGAGTCCACATAGTGTTCGGAAACACTGTGACGAAGAAAGCAGGGTTGATCGAGCCTCCTCCAGCACCGTCATCTCAGCCAGGATACTTATATAACTTTGGAGCATCGTTGTCGTTGCTGGGGAAACAGGTTGAAGCAGAACTTTATCGATACACTATTAATGAAGAAATATCTTAGATCCTACATTACAAAGAAATCCAATTCCATCAACCTGAACAAAAATGGTGGAAGCAATTGGATAATCGACGACAAGCTGAGGGTATGTGTTCACCTTCGAATCAGCTGGGTTCTTCTATATTTAATTCATCTTCAGTAATGCTACTCCTAAGGTCATAAAGATTTGGTGGATGATTCCTTTCCCTTCATTAAACTTTATACTACAATTCTGAATAAACTTCTGCTTCTTCTCTATAGTGAATTCCCTTTCCTCCAAACCAAGATCTGCTACTACAATTCCATTCAATGTCAGATAATACTGGACTCTATAAATCAACTAAACAAAAAACAAGTACAAATAGTCAATAGCGGAAGGATCCACTTGAGAAGTATCTTCAGATAACTTGAAGGAAAGACAGTGTTTCAGCTAAACATCAGTGATATACACAAATGGATACGGCATCCATGAACATAGAATTCGTAGTTTCTGAGTCATTACAAATAATTGAAATCGTTCTATGACATAGGCTAATTGCAAATGATTGGTCTTTTCCGCTCGAAACTGAAGACATGGAACACGATTCCACAGCACGGATGTTGATCACACTAAAAAAATTAGCAACTACCTCTAGAACCTGCCATGGAAGATCAACCTCTTTATCAAAAGCTAATTGTAAGAAGCAGTTATTCAGAGTTGCAACACCAGCAATGTATTTAGGCTAAGATTTAGATTTAATCAAATAGGAGGTGAACCTTTCCTAGCCACTTTGAGGCTACATCAGCAACTATAACATGACATTGTAACATTTCACAATATATTTGTTTATATAAAGCGAAATATTACTCCGTTGAAAAGATCTAGAAAGACAGTTTTGCTTTCCAGAAAATGGGTTGATTTCGGATAACAAACAAATCATTCTACTCTTGATCCATTTGACGAAGAGCTTTTAGTTTATACTCTAACGACTCCAACGACTACCAGTAATCCAACTGTTGTACCCTTACCATTTCAACACGATCTGTTAACTCCTTGTAAATGACAAACATCATCTTCTCCCTCTCTTCCTCTGTCTTGCAACTCGCAAGCTTCTGCTTGCTGTCTTCCATAATATCTGACACGTCGATTGGTTTTCCAAACTACACTTCATTTCTATTACTAAGACATACCATGCAATAAATCTCATTCTTCTTCCCAGGAATCATACTAATCACTTTGAGATCTTCATCTTCAGGAAGGATCTTCTCCATATTCAAGTGATAGAAAGGAAGAATCATAATCTTTCCGTTGTTCACTCCATTTATAAAGGAAGACTTTTCTTGCTGCTTTGCCGCCTCATAAATTACACGACCCACTCCCCATTTCATTGGGCCCAAATCACGCCCTGGAGGTGCTGTACGACCACTTGCACGAATACGCCGACCTTGCTCATCACGACAAGATTTCAACTGCTCCTATTCTTCAGCCAAATAGTGCTCACTTACCTGATAAGTACGACCTTCTGGGAAAATATGACCCCAATCCCCATATTTGATTCGTTGTATGAAATTATCAAGAGCGATCTGATAGACACCACCTCCACGGTAAATAGGCATTAACTTGGCCAATGAACAAATCATTGCTTTAGGTGCAGTTTCAAATGTTTGATCCTCACGAGCCAAGTTCCAATAACCACAGTTGCGAGGATTCAATAAATCACCTATATGAATTAACGAAACTCTACACTCATACGAAAATGAATATTTGGACACGGAAGTGACGCACTGTCGATTGTAGTAACGTGATTACTCACCGTTAATAATCCAACACCCTCAGGACGGTCCAAAGCAGTTCGCAAATTCTTTAAACCAAAGTAATGGGTCTGGTTACGAATTGTCAGCAGATACTGCATTACTCCCTTCACTGCATAGATGTCCAAAAAACTATCTATTATACCACATTAGAACAGGAACCGAATTGCTCTCAGAAGTGGTTCCTCTTCTGTTGAGGGCTTTATTCGTGGATCAATGCACGACTGATACTTTAATGGTCGTTTATCATGGGTATAATCTCGATACTTCAAACTAGTGATAATTACCAGAGACACTAATTCTAACCCATAATACCCCTCAATCAAACAAAGAGCTCCGATACTCGAGGTCACCACTTTAGCAAGGCGGTGACCAGGCATGGCGAATAAAAAATGGTGCGCACCCTTTCTGTACGGAAAGAAGTACTAAATAACAAACAATGAAAAACCCCTAATTGAGCTTATTACACTTTAAATACTCCTCAAAGAAGGGATACAACTCCTTCACCCTCTCCATAAACACTTGCATCTCCCCTTCAGAAGCATTCAAACGTTTCAACAAGCAGTAGCAGTCCTTCCATTCTTCAATTGTACATCTCTCCACACTCTTCAATTGCTTCATCAATGCTGAAACTCCCTTGAGTTCACCCAACGCCAGCACATTCTGCATCTGTGAATAGTCACCATTAACTATCAATTCATCCACAGTTTGATCTCCTAAGTACTCCTTAACCACTTCTTCAGTAATCACTCCACTGTTGGATAGATACTGTATCCAGTATGCGGTCTTCAGTGGATACAGTTTCATAAGAGCAGTAAGAGCATTCTTCACAGTGGTGGTATTCTTCACTGCAGCACCCCAACTAAGCACAGCTTCCATAGCTTCCCGATCTTCAGTACTCATCTTCAATAGCTGTAAGGCAACTTTGGCTACAGTGAGAAGGGGGCGTGGTTGTGAGGCCAAGGTGAATCCATCTATATCCTCATCAGGCTCATCCGCCTTCTTAACGTCACCCACCATCTGGATAGGTTTGAACTCCTTGAGATATTCGGCTTTCACAAATGGACTAAAATGAATCAATATGAAAGAGATTACTGTTCATTGAGGGCAACAGCACAACGCAGAACACCTATCGCTGCCTTGCGGTAATATGGATGGTCAAACACATTATCAGTATACCTCAAAAACTAAGAATCAATAAACCTCCTGAAATGTACATTCAAATAGGGAATGATATTTGACTTGCGAAGAACATAAGGATGGAAATCAAACTGGTCCAAGACATAGTGATTGAAGTGACTAATCACTTCGTTATAGAGCTTATTGGCATGAACGATATCACCTCGACGCCAATAACTATCTCCACATTCAATCTCATACCAACATGCCTGCATATTCGCAAGATCGATTCGAGATGGAGTATCCTTCTTAGTCCAATAGCTTACTTCTTCATCAGCCTTCTCAATCTCGTTACATCGTAGAAGATACTTGGTATGTTTTGTGTTCATATATCGATCTCCACGGTCAAGCGACGATCCGACAGCTAACGCTTCTTCACTCTGTTTGAGTGCCCCCGCGTGCTTCAATACTTTGGCTCGTAACACATGAAGATCATAACAAGTAGGTGTAGATTTGTAGGCTTCATCGAGATACTCTAAGGCTTCTTTTGTATGATGCTCATAGTCCTCCAATTGTGCTAATAATAACAGTAGCCATAACATCACTGAAGGCTCCTCTTCTTCATTCTCTGTCAATCGACCTGTAGTCTTCAGGGCTGTATAATGATCCAAAGCTAACTCCTTCAACACACGAAACTACATATCATTATCCATTCACTCACTTACTCGTGATGGTTGTCTCTTACATAGTCCCTTCATACTAGTAAAGAAGGAAGGAATACCTTTTCGAATAGCCTTTAGAACCAGTCTGTCGCACGCTACTCGGAATTCAGTATCATTTAAGAGCTCCAACCGAATATACTGAATAGCATTGCTGTGAGGGTACTGTAAAGCAAGTTCATCATACAGAGTTCTTAGATTCATTCTCTGTTCTTCACTCAGGGATTGTGTGGATGAGATGAGTTCTAGTCTCTGCAATGAACTGAATAATGCAAATTGATCCAATACACAACACTCCAAACCACGGTAATATCGATAGTTCTCATTATTTCTCTTCAAAAGAGCCTCCCATAATGTACGGCTTTCAGTAAGCCTACATCTTAAGTAACTCATTTGATCCTACTGACCGTTTTCACCATATATAACAGCTAAACGCTCTTTTGCGGAGTCTTCGTTGAGAACATCAGACATTCCATCACGCAAAACACGAATTGCATCATCACGTTTGTTCAAAGCTAGCAAACATTCTGTCTCGAGATACACCAATTCTTGGCGAATAATGGATGGGGTTTTATTAAGAGTCTCACGATAGGTCTGAATGACTTCGATACACTGGGAGTATTTTCCTTCAAGATAATAACCAATCATGAATCCTAGCCAAAAATTTGATCGATTTGGAAGCTGACCGATGAGTTTCTGATGGCAACTGCGGAAACCAGCATAATCCCGTTCTTGGGCATGAAGAGTTGCTAAATCAATGATCAACTGAAGATTAGAGGGGTCATACGTTGAAGCGAGTTGAAATGCCTTTCTTGCCTCTGCATAGTTCCTTAACATTAATACATGAAAAAAAGAGAACTTGCTATGACGATAGAACAAACCTAGTGTCTGCCAACAAGTTCCATTCTTAGGATCAAGACGAAGAGCATATTTAATATCCTTTTCAGCAGTTTCCTTTTCTTTATTCACCAAGTAAATAAGTAAACTCCTCATACATAGTGTACCTAAGGAATGACTTATAGAGGAAGATAACAAACGAGCATTTCTAGGGAAATCCTTTAAAATGGAATCTGCTAACTTGATTCCCTTTTTGTATTCCTTTTCCTCGTAGCACTTCTGACATTGAGTTCACTCTGCTATTCTCTACAATCACCTCTGTGAAAACCTTCTCCCTTCCAGAAGGCAGACTCTGATCACTCTTACTCATAATCCCAAAGATAAATAGGTCTGATTAACAAACAAAGTCCCAAATCGTAAATGAACAACCTTACTTACTACCATCCTTTGCCTTTTTAACCATATCTTCGACGATGTTCTTCGGTACTCGAGTTAATGTCTTGAATTCCATCGTAAACTCTCCCTGTCCCTGGGTATTTGAACGTAGCTCAGTACTGTATCCAAACATACTAGCCAGAGGTACCTCCGCATCGACCGTTACAAATCCACGATCATCAGAATTCGTGCTCAGAATGGCTCCTTTACGCCTATTAATACCTCCAATAATAGCTCCCTGGAATTCCTGTGGAATATCAATCTCAACCGACATGAGTGGTTCCAACAACATTGGATTGGCTTGCATCATCGACTCAAGGACAGCCATCTTGGCAGCTGTTCGGAAGGCAATTTCATTCGAATCCACTGAATGGGACTGTCCATCTCTATTCATCATTTCTTCACCTATCTCTCACAATAAAACAAAACGAATTCCAGTCACCGGATATCCAAGCAAACGACCCTTTTCAACAGCATCATTGAATCCCTTCTCAATAGCTGGAAGGAACTCAGGAGGGATATTGTTACCAACCATCCTATTAACAAACTCATGCTTCACTGGTCCCTCATAATCCATAGGCTCAATGTATCCAATCACACGACCAAATTGACCACTACCTCCACTCTGTTTCTTATGTAAGTAATTAAACTCTTTCTTCTTTCCAATAGTTTCACGATAATTCACACGAGGATAACCAACATCAACTTGACATCCATACTCTCTTTTCATTCTCTCAATATAAATTTGGAGGTGTAATTCTCCCATTCCTTTGATAATCGTCTCCTTGCTCTCCTTATCATACTCTGTCTGGAAGGTGGGGTCTTCCTTCGTAAATCTCTGTAGTGCCTTGGAGAAGTTCATTTCTCCTTCATGATCATGAGGCTTGATGGCTAAAGAGATCACGGTATCAGGGACATACATGGAGGACATAGTATAATGAACTTTGTTATCAGTAAACGTGTCTCCACTGGCACAATCGATACCAAACATTGCAGCAATTTCACCAGCTCCTGCCGACTGAATATCCTCCATAGAATTAGCATGCATACGGACTAATCGTGAGACCTTTACAGACCGCTTGGTTCTCATATTGGTGATCATATCACCTCGATTCAACAGCCCCTGATACATACGAAGATACCTAGAACTAATCCACTTTTATCTCCTTTACGTTAATTGTCCATATTTACTCTCTTCCAGCTTGAAAGCAAGAGCAACCAGATTATCCTTCTCCTTATTCGAGAGTAAAACCTCCTTTTCATTATCATCAATGTTCAGAGCCTTATTCTCCACCTCATTAGGAGCTGGAAGATAATCGATGACACCATCAAGAAGTAACTGAACACCCTTATTCTTAAAGGCTGATCCCATGAACACAGGCACAAATGTACGAGCAATTGTGCATCGACGAATACATTGAATGAGTTGCTCTTGTGAGGGTTTCTCCTCCATAAGGAACATTTCTCCCATCTGCTCATCCACTTCAGACAGACGCTCGATCAGAGTGTTCTTAGCAGCTGCTGCTTTGTCCTTCAGTTCCGCGGGAATCTCACTGATTTGGATATCATCTCCATTTGGACCACTAAACACCACAGCACGATCACGAACTAAATCAACAACACCACGATGAGCATCTTCCAAACCGATAGGAATTTGAACAGCAGAAGCGTTCAATTTCAACTTGTCACGAAGTTGGGAGATAACTCGATCTGGATTTGCACCCTGACGATCTAACTTGTTGATGAAAGCAAGGCGAGGAATGTGATATCGCTTCATCTGACGATCCACTGTAATCGACTGCGATTGTACACCTCCTACTCCACAAAGAACCAGAATAGCTCCATCAAGTACACGAAGAGCACGCTCTACCTCAACAGTGAAATCGACGTGACCAGGAGTATCAATAATGTTCAAATGGTAGTTGTTCCACAAACAGTGAGTTGCTGCAGACTGGATAGTGATTCCCTTCTCACGCTCCAGGTCCATTGAGTCCATTGTAGCTCCGATACCGTCCTTTCCCTTCACCTATATCCATGACTCCTCCAAATTGTCTCCTACTTCGTGAATAGCACGAATTTTCTTCGTATAGTACAAAATACGCTCTGTTAGAGTAGTCTTACCAGAGTCAATGTGGGCAGAGATTCCAAAGTTTCTCATATGAGAGATCTTGTCATCAGCCTCGGTTGCTGCTGCAAAAGAACGAACAAATGAGGAAGAGGCAACAAATCCTTTCACAGCTGTTGTTGCCACGAAAGGACTCTTCACAAAGCGAGAGAGGTTGAGGCTAAGTTTGGAAAACATGATTCTCAATATGGGAAAACAAGAAACTGGAGATTCTCCGTTTCCAGCCATCCATTCTCTTCAATATTTATCCCAATTGAATAAGTATAATATGTTGTGCAAGTATCTTTACATAGATAGGAATTGAGGGAATCATCAACAAACAACAGATGCTACTAATATTACAGAAAACTGAAATGAAGAAGTCAAAATCACAATTTAGATGAATGTAGCAATGAGAGTTGTCGTTGAACTGCTTCTCTTCCTCTTTCCTCAGTACTTACTGTTTCTAGGAGACGGAAAGAAGCACTTGCTTGGCAAATCGATTTGGTATAGATGAGAGTCACCATAACCGCATTACTCCATTCTCTTCCACATCTCAAACAAAATAAACCCGATTCCACATCAAATGAAATAACTTAAAATGAAGAAAATCAACAAGAATCACATTGCAGTATCGTGTACTCATGACCAATTGCAACTAATCCAAAACATGCTTCCACCTGATTCTAGATAGTAATTTCTGAGAGCTGACGTCCTACTCGAATATCCCTCAGAACGTCTCCTTCTTGTAGTGTCTTTGATAGCTGGCTCTTGTTAATTTCCAAAATACCAACAAAGTAACGACACTTGAGTCTCATAGGGAAACAAATAAACTAATACGTTTGAAAAGATAGATACAACAAAAACATTTAATTCAATTCACGAATCTGCTGCATTAACTGCTTATTCTCTTCACATACAATGTCAATATCGTCCAACAGAGCCTTCATATCGCGCAATTTCTTCTCTCCCCATGACTCCTTCAGTTCATCTTCTGTGATACTAAACAGCTTTGCAGTCATAGAAATCACATTATCTAATCGAGAAATTGCATCACTCTTATCTTCAGTGTCAGTAGGAACTTCTTTCGAATAGTCTTTAATGGGAATAATTGAGTCTGGACACTGAGAGCGGATCCTCATTAAATCACAATCCACTGTTTATTAGCAAAATTGCATACATATACTTGATATAGTGGAAGGATACTCAATGGAGAGAAATGGATGCCCTTCATTTGCATGATAGATGCAGCGCTGATGATTCCGATATTCAATAAAATCGTTAATGACAAATGGCTTTCCATTTGTTTGAAACAAATCCTCATCATCCGAATCCTCCAGAGACAGACTCGAATATGTTTCAGGTTTCTTATCATAGGCTAAAGCATGCCAGATAGTTTTTGCATCTTCAACAGTTATCGGCATATTGTGTATCTGAGAACACTGGTTTGTCACATACTCCCAATTGATATGATCTATATGAAATATAACATCAATACAAACACGAATTGGATAATTGGATGTTGTTCAAAATGGCTTCCAGAACATGACACTGGATTTGAGCTGAAAATCGACTCGAAGCCAGGCGACTACTCATCAGTTGAGATCACTTGCTGTACTCCATTGGTGCTGTGTATGTCGAAGACACACGCTTCAACGCCACAGACTGTTTTGCATCTGAAATCGGTCGATCTCCAATGGATTGATATAATGGAGATGCTCGCATTGACGGATTGGAAAAAAGAGGATATTGTCGTTTCATAAAGAGAAGTGATTGATTCGCCTGAGAAATCTATCCATCATTCTTATAGGATCACAAATACTTCTTTCTCATAAATATGCTTATATTTCTTCTGGATATCTGTATCATTGCGATAAAACTCAAACATCCTAACAGTCATGATTAAAACATAATCATACAATTTATATACCTCTCGTCGAGATAACTCTGCATGTCTTGTTTTGAAAGCGGTAAACTCCCGATTTCTAAACAGAAGATAGGGAGAAGAATACTGTTTCTGCAATAGTTAATTGAAAAG
Source organism: Blastocystis sp. subtype 8 (assembly GCA_027406425.1). NCBI lineage: Eukaryota > Bigyra > Opalinata > Blastocystidae > Blastocystis > Blastocystis sp. subtype 8. The sequence goes on from JANPWN010000185.1 coordinate 76,738, forward strand.
AGAAGGGACGCCTACAATCATAGATGGTGGAACCACCGAGAGAGAACTCGCCTCCGTCGTGGTTTTTTCAGAATTTACTTGTTCCATTGGACTATATTGTATTGAGTATATAAGAATTAAAAATAGGATTACAGTTCTTCAACAAAAGAATGATCCAGTGCTTTTAAGAAACACGACACTAATTAACACTACTAGAAATGGGGTCTGATGATTTCTCACTTTCCTCAGGACACTCTTGTCGAATGTACTTTTGACCATTTTGAAGTTGATATCGCATTTCATTGGCTGATTTCTGATATTCTTGAAAGCAGCCGCTTTCTGAATCAAAGGTAGCCACATCATACTCTCTCATTTTCAATGGCTTTGATATAGACGCATTCCATATTGCTATATTCTTAACAATTTCCATAGGAAGACAATCATCTTCTGTATCCATTCTTCCAACTTCATCCTTGGACAGTTGTCGTGAAGGACAGCTACGAGGACAATTCTGCATGATTGTCCCAGTTAACAGAAGTATGAATGAGCAAACAGATAGATACAGAATAATTACATAATAAGAATTACCAGAAAGTTATTGTAGGACTTTGTGATAGTGCTCGAGAATCACTTGTTCATTCCCTTGGATAAATTGCTGAACATCTCTTACTAGATTTCTTATATCCTCATTTGACAAATCCGAAGGTAACATTAGATTACAGAGAAAGGGAATAGCATATTCTGCCAATCTATTTGTCAAGTTCACTTCACTCAATTACACTGGAGTAGATGCAATCTGTTTTACCACCAACTCCTCAAGAGTAGAAGCATGCCCCAATAACTCCTTCAATGTATACTGCAGTGTAGGGTCATTTCCCAATTTCGAATGAGGAGTGTAATGGACCTACATTCATCACATAGTTCTTTATCCATACTAAAATGCCCGGCTTCTGGTTTGTTGATAAAATAATATGTAACTGATTTGAATATACACTGAGTCCGACGTAACAACTAAATACGCTTGTGTTCTAAGCATCAAACCATTTTCAGAGGTTCAACAATGACTGTATTAAAGAATGGTACAGGTTTTCGATCTGACATTAAAGAGTTTGACATCAAGTCATCTCTGATAATGGATCAAGAGAGACTGTATATTGATAAGGCCTATTGGGACAAACGATATTCCTCAAAAGAGGAATCCTTTGAGTGGTGATAGTTCATTCTTCCTTTAACTGGTAGGGTAGTTGGATACGAATCACTGAAGGCTTTTGATATTGATCGTTTTATTAAGAAAGACGATACCATCCTCTTTCCTGGATGTGGTAATTCTTGTAGTAGATTAAATACTATGTTATCTGTAGTATTAACTCGTGATATGTATGAAGATGGATACCACAATCTTACTGCAATTGACATTTCGGATGTAGTTATTCAACAAATGAATGAGCGAGACAAGGAATATCCATTAATTCACTGTATTGCTAATCTTGAGTTACTAGAGAGTAGATGCAACGATGGATTGCTTTAGCATGACGTATCCAGCTGATTCGTTTGATGCTGTGATCGATAAAAGCACACTCGATACATTTCTATGCTCTGAAGAAATGCTTGAACAAATCCCACTCTACTTAAAGGGTGTATCTAAAGTATTAAAAGCAGGAGGAGTGTTTATTGTTATCTCCTTTAATGAGCCAGATGTTGTATAAATTTTCACTTATTATTATTATAGTTTGACATGATTGCCTCTCTTTGTGATGAGTTGTCTTACGACCTAGCGATGCGACGATGTAAGTTAATTCAAACAGTATAAATTGAAGGGGAACAAGACCCATCGAATTGTGAAGATCAAGGATTATTTAGTTACATGTACATTTTCAAACGGAAGTAATGTTGTTTCATTGATATCGAAACAAAGGAAACCCTTATACATCATCACCATCATTGTCACTATTTGTTGCTTCTTTCAGCAAGTCATCATCGCTGAGATGATTGTCATCGCCTGACTAAGGATTATCTGTTAACACAAAACTTACCATTTTCACTACAGAAGCAGCCTCTTGTTCCGTTATGATAGGAACCGGAATAGAAGGTTGCTGATTCATTGTTACTCCAGGTCCTACACTCCTCTTCTCCCTTCTAAAACTGAGATTGAATAGTACGCTACTTACTCCTTCAAAAGTCGTTCATATTCTTCTAGTTCTTCCTACTAGTAAAAATCAAACAAGAATAAGTACATCAATTGTCGATGGAACAAACACTTTTCTGATCACTGCAACCACAACGCATATGATGAACACTGACACTATAACTCCAATGACAGCCAGTATCGCTCCCATGTGGTAATGACTGAATTCCAGAAACAGACTTGTTTTTATCAACTTTATGTTTTCCTTTTCATCATGATCCTTGCCTTTATTATAGACACCTCAGCTCACATGAACCAGCTAATGCCTACCGGCTTCTCCATCATCCGTGTTGCTCAATCTATAGTTGTTGTTAATACTATTTCTTATGTATAGGCACTCAATATTCTCCGTTTATGTCAACCGACGGACAAGATTGCCGTATTCACTTGCGAATCATCAGGAGTGATCATTCTGAACAATCCAAAGGATGCAGAAACATGCCTTCAATCAATTGAAGCAAATAGTATCTCTGATCCGCAGCGGCTAATACGAAATGCTGTCAATAGTATTCATGAATATCTTTTAAGTGAAGAATGTGATACATTCGTTTGTCTGTGGTATAGTTTTGAGGATTAGGACTATGGTCGATTCCGACAGCTCTCTATTCCTGTGACATATGTTTTCCTTTCATCTGCATTGTCTCTGAAAGGAACGAATTCATCATGGGATTTCGTTGGTCATGAGCATCTCCTTTCTCCATTTCGATGGGATCACCAATTCAATGCCTATATAATATATTCTCCAGTTTTATTCAATAATTCACCTCTTGAAGTAAAAGAGAGTTCCTTATATACGATTTGTACAAGTACTCGAGGACAACTTTTCAAAATTGACTCGTTATCTACAGCACTGTCTGCAAACAATCAGCTCTTCTTAACAAGCCTTAAAGGAACGGATGTGGATAAATCTCCTAAAGCCCGTTTCTATCCATCTGTAATTCTCATTCTTGATAAACAGACATTGCCTCAAAACTATCTGAAGAATATTGAATCCCTTCCGGAATTCATGCAGGGACTTGCGAGGGGGGAGAGTTTATCTTTTCCAATCCCTTTGATTCCTGCAGAGTCTTCATCATTTATGTCGTTATCTCAGGAAGAGAAGCTAGCCATGTTTTTCAAGCATACATGTGAAACTCAGTCTTTTTATCCGTATCCTGAACAAGGAAAACCTAGAGGTAGTTACCCTATATTCCGTATTCGTTTGATTCATGAAGTGATTCCTGGAACTAGTCTTCTAGTTTTTGTCCTTTATTCTGGTATAATGTGTAGAGTCTAATTCAGAAAACACAACTTCCTTATGACCTGATTGTGATCCGAAGTGATGAAATCCAGGAATACTCCAAACACTATTTGCGGCTGTTATCAGATATATATCAGTGTTGTTCTTCTCTAACCACGAATATCCGTCCTTATTTGCAAGGAGAGGATAAACACACATACGGAGTTATTTTGGAAGCAAGTGAGAGTCTAGTAAAACTCCTATTCTTTACTCCCGATTTTCCACTCATGGAAGAGAAAATGGAGCAGAAGGAGATTAATGCTATCATTCAGTGGATTCAGACGATTCCACTGGAGTACGTTCCATCAGTGTTTGCATATTTGAAGTCATGTAGTATTCACATTCCTTTTCTCTGTCCTTCCTTACCATCAAGAGATCAAATTTCATTCAGGAAACAGATCAGAACGCGTATTTTTGAGAAGTAGCGTGTTTGTTTGATTAATCTTCATTGCCGCAAGAAGTTTCTCAGAAATTTCTTGCTTACTTCGTTTGCTCTCTCCTATTGTTCATTATTTCTTTTCTATGACTGGTAGTGAAGTTGAACTTGTTTCAAGTCAGCCAACCAGCAAAGAGACTCCCGTGTCTGTGACTGTAAAATTGAAAGAGGAGAAGCCAACGTCACTTACAACGTTGTTCTTTCGTTTCTCTTCAACCAAGGAGTGTATAATTCTCTTCCTTGGTTTCTTTTTTGCGGTTTTCGGAGGTATTCTTATTCCTTTATCCTACACTTATTATGGTGACTTGATGAATACGTTAATTCAAAAACCGCTAAAAGTATCTGTGGTTGCCAAGGTAATTGCTATGTTCGCCCTCTTTATGGGAGGTTCTGCAGTCCTGGCATTTTTTGAACGTCTTTGTCTATCTTATTTTGCTGGTAATGGGTGATACTTGGTAGTAACTCGTAGAACATGTAACAATTCGATATCGCCAAGAATATATCAAGGCAGTGATGTATCATGATGTCGAATACATCGAAAGTATTAGTCCTGGACGTCTTGGTCAACGATTCTCTGAGGAATCCTCGCGAATGGTAAACGGATTAGGACCTGAACTAGGTCTTATGTTCCGTGCTGTTGCTTCTATGGTTACTGGTGCAATTATTGGTTTAACCTATGATTGGAAGGTGACATTGCTTGTATTTATCGCTTTACCGATTATTTTCTTCTTTGGAAAGATGTATCAGAGCTATTTCTCGAATGCATACGAAATAACGATGAAGGAGCACCAAGAAGTTGATACGATTAGCGAAGAGACTTTCCGAAACATCAAGACAGTCGCTTCCTTAGGAGCAGAGAGTTCTATTGCGGGTCGATGTGAGAAAATTATTCGGAACTGCTGTTCTTATATGATGCGTGCAAATATCCGTGGTGGCGAATACTACTGTGGAATGATTGCATCAAATCAACTTTCCTTTGCCTATCTCTTTATTATTTCCATTCTCATCATCTATAACCAGCGTATCCACTATCCTCAGTTATTATTCAATGCTGGCTGTTCTCCAGATCTGACATCTTCAGTAGATGTCTGTTTCAACACATTGATTAGTCTTAACGAGACATGTCAATCCTTGTGTAGTGATATCGAACAGTGTTGGTATCATGATGGTAGTCAGTGTCTTGTGGGAGGAGAGGTGATAACTATTATGATGGCTGTTGTCAGTGCTTTCCCTAGTTTTGGTAACTCGTTCTCTGCTCTTGTATCACTGGCCAAATCTCGTATGTCAGCTTCTTTCTTCCTTGATGTGATTGATCATAAGGATGAGATGAATATTGATAATCAATCTGGTGTTCGTCCCGAGTCTAACAAGGGTGATATTGAGTTTAAGGATATTGATTTTAAGTATGCTTCTCGTGACACTCAGGTCCTCAATCATCTCAATCTGACAATTCATG